>CM036251.1:2623787-2691287 GCA_020698575.1 Bostrychus sinensis
GATGTTTATACCAATGTGTAGTACTGGTTTAGTCCTGGTTTAGACCTGGTTTAGTTCTGGTTTAGACCTGGTTTTCTTTCTGGTTTAATCCTGGTTTAAACCTGGTTTATTCTTAATTTAGTCCTGGTTTAGTCCTTGTTTTAACCTGATTTAACTCTGCTTTAGTCCTGATTTCATTTTGGTTTAGTCTTGATTTACACCTCATTTAGACCTGGTTTAGTCCTGGTTTAGACCTGTTTTAGTCCTGGATTTGTCCTGGTTTAATCCTGGTTTAGACCTTGGTTTAGTTCTGGTTTAATCCTGGTTTAAACCTGGTTTATTCTTAATTTAGTCCTGGTTTAGTCCTTGTTTTAACCCGATTTAACTCTGCTTTAGTCCTGATTTCATTTTGGTTTAGTCTTGATTTACACCTCATTTAGACCTGGTTTAGTCCTGGTTTAGACCTGTTTTAGTCCTGGATTTGTCCTGGTTTAATCCTGGTTTAGACCTTGGTTTAGTTCTGGTTTAGTCCTGGTTTAAACCTGGTTTATTCTTAATTTAGTCCTGGTTTAGTCCTTGTTTTAACCCAATTTAACTCTGGTTTGGTCCTGATTTCGTTCTGTTTTAGTCTTGATTTATACCTCATTTAGACCTGGCTTGGTCCTGGTTTAGACCAGCTGATTTAGTCCTGGTTCAGACCTAGTTTAGTCCTGTTTTAGTCCTAGCTTTCTCCTATTTTTGCCCTGATATAGACCTGGTTTACTCCTGGTTCAGTCCTGGATTCATCTTAGTTTAGGTCCCGATTTATACCTGGTAAAGGACCTATTTAGACCTGGTTTAATCCTGGTTTAAACCTGGTTTATTCTTAATTTAGTCCTGGTTTAGTCCTTGTTTTAACCTGATTTAACTCTGTTTTAGTCCTGATTTCTTTCTGGTTTAGTCCTGGTTTAGACCTGGTTTAGTCCTGGTTTAGTCCTGGTTTAGTCCTGGTTCAGTCCTGGATTCATCTTAGTTTAGGTCCCGATTTATACCTGGTAAAGGACCTATTTAGACCTGGTTTAATCCTGGTTTAAACCTGGTTTATTCTTAATTTAGTCCTGGTTTAGTCCTTGTTTTAACCTGATTTAACTCTGTTTTAGTCCTGATTTCTTTCTGGTTTAGTCCTGGTTTAGTCCTGGTTTAGACCTGGTTTAGTCCTGGTTTAGTCCTGGTTTAGACCTGGTTTAGTCCTGGTTTAGTCCTGGTTTAGTCCTGGTTTAGTCCTGGTTTAGACCTGGTTTAGTCCTGGTTTAGTCCTGGTTTAGTCCTGGTTTAGACCTGGTTTAGTCCAGGTTTAGTCCTGGTTTAGACCTGGTTTAGTCCTGGTTTAGTCCTGGTTTAGACCTGGTTTAGTCCTGGTTTAGTCCTGGTTTAGTCCTGGTTTAGACCTGGTTTAGTCCTGGTTTAGACCTGGTTTAGTCCTGGTTTAGACCTGGTTTAGACCTGGTTTAGACCTGGTTTAGTCCTGGTTTAGTCCTAGTTTAGACCTGGTTTAGTCCTGGTTTAGACCTGGTTTAGACCTGGTTTAGTCCAGGTTTAGTCCTGGTTTAGACCTGGTTTAGTCCTGGTTTAGTCCTGGTTTAGACCTGGTTTAGTCCTGGTTTAGACCTGGTTTAGTCCTGGTTTAGTCCTGGTTTAGACCTGGTTTAGTCCTGGTTTAGTCCTGGTTTAGACCTGGTTTAGTCCTGGTTTAGACCTGGTTTAGTCCTGGTTTAGTCCTGGTTTAGACCTGGTTTAGACCTGGTTTAGACCTGGTTTAGACCTGGTTTAGTCCTGGTTTAGTCCTGGTTTAGTCCTGGTTTAGACCTGGTTTAGTCCTGGTTTAGACCTGGTTTAGACCTGGTTTAGACCTGGTTTAGACCTGGTTTAGACCTGGTTTAGTCCTGGTTTAGACCTGGTTTAGTCCTGGTTTAGTCCTGGTTTAGTCCTGGTTTAGACCTGGTTTAGACCTGGTTTAGACCTGGTTTAGTCCTGGTTTAGTCCTGGTTTAGTCCTGGTTTAGTCCTGGTTTAGTCCACGTTTAGACCTGGTTTAGTCCTGGTTTAGTCCTGGTTTAGACCTGGTTTAGACCTGGTTTAGTCCTGGTTTAGACCTGGTTTAGTCCTGGTTTAGACCTGGTTTAGTCCACGTTTAGACCTGGTTTAGTCCTGGTTTAGTCCTGGTTTAGTCCTGGTTTAGACCTGGTTTAGTCCTGGTTTAGACCTGGTTTAGTCCTGGTTTAGACCTGGTTTAGACCTGGTTTAGACCTGGTTTAGTCCTGGTTTAGTCCTAGTTTAGACCTGGTTTAGTCCTGGTTTAGACCTGGTTTAGACCTGGTTTAGTCCAGGTTTAGTCCTGGTTTAGACCTGGTTTAGTCCTGGTTTAGTCCTGGTTTAGACCTGGTTTAGTCCTGGTTTAGACCTGGTTTAGTCCTGGTTTAGTCCTGGTTTAGACCTGGTTTAGTCCTGGTTTAGACCTGGTTTAGTCCTGGTTTAGTCCTGGTTTAGACCTGGTTTAGTCCTGGTTTAGACCTGGTTTAGTCCTGGTTTAGACCTGGTTTAGACCTGGTTTAGACCTGGTTTAGACCTGGTTTAGTCCTGGTTTAGTCCTGGTTTAGTCCTGGTTTAGACCTGGTTTAGTCCTGGTTTAGACCTGGTTTAGACCTGGTTTAGACCTGGTTTAGACCTGGTTTAGTCCTGGTTTAGACCTGGTTTAGTCCTGGTTTAGTCCTGGTTTAGTCCTGGTTTAGACCTGGTTTAGACCTGGTTTAGACCTGGTTTAGTCCTGGTTTAGTCCTGGTTTAGTCCTGGTTTAGTCCTGGTTTAGTCCACGTTTAGACCTGGTTTAGTCCTGGTTTAGTCCTGGTTTAGACCTGGTTTAGACCTGGTTTAGTCCTGGTTTAGACCTGGTTTAGTCCTGGTTTAGACCTGGTTTAGTCCACGTTTAGACCTGGTTTAGTCCTGGTTTAGTCCTGGTTTAGACCTGGTTTAGACCTGGTTTAGTCCTGGTTTAGACCTGGTTTAGTCCTGGTTTAGACCTGGTTTAGTCCACGTTTAGACCTGGTTTAGTCCATTAAAGATGGTTCTCTGAGTTGGTACTTGGTGTGAAGTTGATGTGTTACATATTTAAACTACACACTAAAAAGTCAGGCTAAGTTCAGTCTGAGTTGTGGTTTTAGTCCTAGGTCCAAGTTTGTCCAAGTTAATCCTGGTTTAATCCTAATTTAATCCTCCTTCCAGGGTTAAACTTAGTTGCACTTCTGAACATTTACTTTAATAAACCAGGCCTAGCTCCTCCTCTCTCCTTGTTGTTGTTGTTGTTGTTGTTGTTGTTGAGTGAGACTGAATTCAAACGTTTCTCTGTATCTTCGTGCTCAGTTTGTCCTTGAGCCCACGCAGCGCCGCCTCTGCTCTCGCTCGTCCTCGTCGCGCTATTATTACCACAGAGGAGCATGAGTCGTGTTGTGGAGCTGACAGACAATCTCGCTCTGAAAAGAAACATCTCAAGGGCAAAATGCATAGAACAGGAGCTAAATATAACTGGAATATTACTGTTTTATAACTTTAAATATACGGCGGAATATACTTAGGTCCTTGGTCAGACTTGGCATAAACATATTTTGGGTTTAGTGAAAGATTTAGTCCTGGTTTAGGTCAAAGTCAAACTTAACAATGTTCTTTCCTCCTCAAAAACACACCTGCAGTAGTATTCTGTTTGAGTAATCCTGTATGCTGAGGCACTGTCCTTCTCCAGAGCTGAAAACGCTCAGTCAAGAAACCAGGGGGCCCCATTGAGAGTCCTCAACAAGCTTTTCTTATATTAAAAAATATATATATTTAAAATGTGCGTAATTCCTTCACGATATTTACATAATGCTTCAGTTTAAAGTTACACTGTGTAACTTTTCTCCTAAATATGTGGGGCATACTGACTTGTTTTTGTGATTTTTGAGCGATTATAAGGCCTGAGGCGCGATCTGTTGCTCCGAGCGGGGCTTCTGTACTGAGAAACCACCCTCGCAACTTGGCCGGGAGCGCTCCGCTGTTCAGGAAGAGTCACGTGACAGGGAACGACTTGAGGCGCAGGTATAACCAGGAAGCTACTTTTAGCGTTGTTATTTTCGCCAGTTCGTCAGGGCCGAAGGACACAAGAAGATGAAGACAATGTCGGACGAGGCAAGAAAAAGAAAATGTGAAAGGGACCGCACCAGATCTCAGACAAGAGTCAACATCGGACAGACTTTTGCTCGCTGGCGTCAGATGAGAGACAGAGAAGGCTGCAAATCAGATCACGTTTTTGCTTCTTTATTGTTGGGCAGGTAAATTAGCCTCTTTATTTTTTCTTTAGAACGTGCTTTTTCATACAGTTATTAGTTGTTTTTACTGCGACCATTGCATATTTGTTGATAAGCTAACGCTAGCGCTAACTCTATAGAAGATCCAGTCCAAACTTCCAAAGGTAGCAGCAGGTCAACTAAAGTTGAAACAATGATGGAAATAGACGCACGCTCGCACAGTTTCAGAAGGAGGAGGGGCCCTAGTGTTTACGTTTTGCGACGGTGCAGTGGCACCTGTGGCCTCTAGAGGCGCAAGACCGGGAATCTTACACAGTGTAACTTTAACTAAACAATAATAAACACTTTTTTTGGGAATATTTTAAACAAAGTATTAGTTATATACAAGTTTTATAAGTTAGGTTTTTGTAACTTAAAAGTATGATATATGTGCAAATAGATTTTGTTATGACCCAGCTCTACTGGGAAAGGAAGTATAAACCAAAATGTAAAATGGTAAAACTAAAGTTATTCATTTATTAAAAAGATTGTAAAGGTAAAATTAACAAAAATAGTTCAAAAGTGGTAAAAATAAAAGTGCTTTGCAAGAATAAATAAAAAGAGGTTCTACAGAGTAACAAAAGTGTGATCTAAACTAAAAAACCAAAAGCAAAAACTACAAAACCAGTTCCATAAGTAAAGAATAACACAAACTGCACTGCACTGGGGGCCCTCATTACTACTGTCAGCTCATTTATCTGTTAGCCTCATGTTGCTAACAGCTGTGCTAATTAACCTTTATATGATGCTCTGTCTATTCCAACCGTTCATTTCATTCAGAGCGAGCTGTATTCTAGTTTTTGTCCTGCTTTGGTTGGGGTTAAATACGAAGACCTCTGCTCCAGGTTCAGTCCCTGTTTGTCCTTAGTTAGTCTAATTTTAGTTTTTTTTTTTTATAGATGGTGCTTGGTTGGAAATCAAAAGAATTTCTGAGGTTGGCATTAAAAAAGTAAGAACCACTGCTACACCAGGAATAAACCAGGATATAACCAGATCTAATCCAGGACTAAACCAGAACTAGCCCCAACTAAAACAGCACAAAAACAGGAATAAAATGAAATAAAAAAAGAGGAACGCTTTAGCCCTGCGGTGCTTGGCTTGAGCTGCCGGAGTGAAGAGGGCGGGGCCAGCAGAGCATTAAAGGGACAGGCACCCAGCATTATCAGCAAATTTACAGACACTTTTCTAAATATGTACATTATTTTAAGTTATAAAACCTGAAATACTAATACAAAGGTGAATACGAGACTTCTAAATCTAGTTAAGTGCAGTGTAGTCCTGTTTTTATGAAATACGTAGATTTTGTATTGGTTTAATCCCATTTAAACCTGGTTTAGTTGTATTCTGGGCATGGATTTAGACCTGACTTAGAAACAGTTTTACTAGAGGTGTTTGTAGTTAATTGATTAATCATCTTTATGGCCCTAATCACTTCAGCCTATAACTTGTCTTTAGTTTTAAAAAAGACACTTTTATTATGGTTCATGACTTTGAATTTAATAAATAGCCGTTTTTTATTTTATTTTTTTAAATAAAAGGTAATGATAAGTGATGTCAAGCTGGTTAATGGTTAATCAATAATCATTGGTTAGGACTACTAATTATTAATTTAAAGAAAATTAACCAAATGCACATCCATATTTTCCACAGATACATTATTTTTTAAGTTACAAAACCTGAAATATTAATGCAAAGTAGTGCAACACTGTTTCAGAAAGACTGAAAAAGCAAAATATGGGACCTTTTAGTCTACTTAAGTGTTGTTATTGTCCTATTTTTATGCTAAAGCTTTTGTATTTGTTTAATTCTGGCTGGTTTTGGGACTGATTTACAGCTTTTAATGATGTAATGTAAGATTTTAATGTTTACCACTTTGCTCAGTACTGGTTTAAACTGGATTTAGTCCTGGTCTTGGTTTAGGTTTGATCCTACTTCAATCCTGGTTCAGTTCTTGATCAGTCCACTTTGGTTATTCATGGTTTGGTTCTAAAATTACCCCGTTTTAGTCACATTTGTCTGTTCTAACGCTGAGTGATGAAGTGTTGGTAAAAAGCTGCAGCTCTTCTGGACAAAGCCCGGTGTGAATCATCTGTGAGCCGAGCCCACGCAGCCAGACACCACAGGAGCAAAAATAGATTTTTATCATTTTAACAAATTCAGAATCTGCAGAAGCAGGAGAGGAGCAGGGCAAATGAGAACCGCCCACGGCGCTCGCCTCGGACCACTCCAGGACCAGCTTCAGGCCTCAGAGTCTCAGCTTATTATTAGAAATCCTTCAGTTTCTTCTGACCCACACAAAAGGACAACATCTGCCATTTCCATTTGAATTATTCTGTTTTTCCTACTACAGTAAATCATGCACCTCTCCTACTCCTTGTAGGGATTAATATGTCTACCTTGGCACAGGTTTTACACCAGATGCCCTTCCTGACATGACAATCTTTCCAGTCATCCAGGCTCGAGACAAAAAGCGTCCTCCTGTGATGTGATTTTAAAAGAATAATCCAGCATTTATAAAAGTGTCTATGAGAGCCTGAGAGGCAGTAACTTACAGCAGACTCCCAGTTTGGAGGAGCAGACAGGAGCAAAGACTTTGTGTAATGTATGGCTGCTTTTTTGTCACTTTTAAAACAATCAACATGGCTTTAATGACTTCTTAAATATGTTTCTTTTTTATATTTTTGTGTCTCTCTTGTTTGTTTGAGTGAGGGTTATCCATTGTTCAGTCGAAATAATTCAAAGTTTTGCTCCACTTTTTGAAAAAATGTAGCAATTGTTAGCGTTTGTAGCCTGCTTGACACACACCAGCCTCACACAGACACACACCAGCCTCACACAGACACACACCGGCCTCACACAGACACACACCGGACTCACACAGACACACACCGGACTCACATAGACACACACCGGCCTCACACAGACACACACCGGCCTCACACAGACAGACAAAGACACACACGGGCCTCACACAGATACACACCAGACTCACACAGACACACACCAGACTCACATAGACACACACCAGACTCACACAGACACACACCGGCCTCACACAGACACACACCGGACTCACATAGACACACACCTGCCTCACACAGACACACACCGGCCTCACACAGACACACACCGGCCTCACACAGACAGACAAAGACACACACGGGTCTCACACAGATACACACCAGACTCACACAGACACACACCAGACTCACATAGACACACACCAGACTCACACAGACACACACCGGCCTCACACAGACACACACCGGACTCACATAGACACACACCAGACTCACACAGACACACACCGGCCTCACACAGACACACACCGGCCTCACACAGACACACACCGGCCTCACACAGACAGACAAAGACACACACGGGCCTCACACAGATACACACCAGACTCACACAGACACACACCTGCCTCACACAGACACAGACCGGCCTCACACAGACACACACCAGACTCACACAGACACACACCAGCCTCACACAGACACACACCGGCCTCACACAGACACACACCTGACTCACACAGACACACACCAGCCTCACACAGACACAGACCGGCCTCACACAGACACACACCGGCCTCACACAGACAGACAAAGACACACACGGGCCTCACACAGATACACACCAGACTCACACAGACACACACCAGACTCACATAGACACACACCAGACTCACACAGACACACACCGGCCTCACACAGACACACACCGGACTCACATAGACACACACCTGCCTCACACAGACACACACCGGCCTCACACAGACACACACCGGCCTCACACAGACAGACAAAGACACACACGGGCCTCACACAGATACACACCAGACTCACACAGACACACACCTGCCTCACACAGACACAGACCGGCCTCACACAGACACACACCAGACTCACACAGACACACACCGGACTCACACAGACACACACCAGCCTCACACAGACACACACCGGCCTCACACAGACACACACCTGACTCACACAGACACACACCAGCCTCACACAGACACAGACCGGCCTCACACAGACACACACCAGACTCACACAGACACACACCAGCCTCACACAGACACACACCGGCCTCACACAGACACACACCTGACTCACACAGACACACACCAGCCTCACACAGACACAGACCGGCCTCACACAGACACACACCAGACTCACACAGACACACACCAGCCTCACACAGACACACACCGGCCTCACACAGACACACACCGGCCTCACACAGACAGACAAAGACACACACGGGCCTCACACAGACACACACCTGCCTCACACAGATACACACCAGACTCACACAGACACACACCAGACTCACACAGACACACACCTGCTTCACACAGACACACACCAGACTCACACAGACACACACCAGACAAGCATATTTTTTTATCTAATTTTTCAGTCCTGTGCTGTTGCCCCAAGTGGAAAAGTGCATACTTCTGCCATATATTCACTGTCCCTCTTCTGTTCATGTTCAAACCATCTCAGTCTGGAAAATCTGACTGGAAATGATTTATTTTGGATTTTGGTGACGAAAAGCTGGTGGCTGAAACGCTGAATATTCTCGATTAGTCATGAAAAATCGTCACTTGTGGTAATAATAGAACAGAAATGAGGAAGCAGCGTCTCCTCTGGGCGTCTTTTATTAGCTCCACTGTAATAAAAAAGATAATAACGAGTGTGTGAGGGTCTGTCATCAGTGCGTCCGCCTCCACAGAGAAGCAGGAAGTGGCGGCTCAGATCTGGCAGACGGATCCGGCGCTGACTAACAAACGCACACATAGAGACAGAGGAGCTGTGATGAGAGAGTGAGAAGGAAATCACACTTCGACACTTCTACTGTACAGGAAGACAAACACGAGCACACTCCTGTCTGTCAGCGGACGACAAGAAGACGCACAAAACAAGTCAGTCAGCTCTCGTTTACCCTCGGTCTTAATAACACTGAAGGTAGGCAGCTTGTAATAATCCAGCCACAAGACGTCACAGGTCAGAGCGGTTTCTGGACACTACAGGGGCCCTGGGAGAGGACTGAGGCCCTATGTAAGCTCAGATTTTTTGGTAAATCCCACTTCAAACCAAAAATGGTAACAAGGGGCATTTAATAGAATATTAAAGTTACACTGTGTAAGATTCCTTGCGCCTCTAGAGGCCACAGGTGCCACTGCACCGTCGCAAAACGTAAACACTAGGGCCCCTCCTCCTTCTGAAACTGTGCGAGCGTGCGTCTATTTCCATCATTGTTTCAACTTTAGTTGACCTGCTGCTACCTTTGGAAGTTTGGACTGGATCTTCTATAGAGTTAGCGCTAGCGTTAGCTTATCAACAAATATCGCGCAATGGTCGCAGTAAAAACAACTAATAACTGTATGAAAAAGCACGTTCTAAAGAAAAAATAAAGAGGCTAATTTACCTGCCCAACAATAAAGAAGCAAAAACGTGATCTGATTTGCAGCCTTCTCTGTCTCTCATCTGACGCCAGCGAGCAAAAGTCTGTCCGATGTTGACTCTTGTCTGCTGATCTGGTGCGGTCCCTTTCACATTTTCTTTTTCTTGCCTCGTCCGACATTGTCTTCATCTTCTTGTGTCCTTCGGCCCTGACGAACTGGCGAAAATAACAACGCTAAAAGTAGCTTCATGGTTATACTGCGCCTCAAGTCGTTCTCTGTCATGTGACTCTTCCTCAACAGCGGAGCGCTCCCGGCCAAGTTGCGAGGGCGGTTTCTCAGTACAGAAGCCCCGCTCGGAGCAACAGATCGCGCCTCAGGCCTTATAATCGCTCAAAAAATCACAAAAACAAGTCAGTATGCCCCACATATTTAGGAGAAAAGTTACACAGAGTAACTTTAATATATATCTGAGCATTATTATAAGATCTCTTAGTGCCCCATATTCTCAATTGTGGCCATGGATATAACAGACAGGGGGTCTGTAGGGGTCTAAAGGAAAGCTTATGTGATTTCCTGTTTTCTGGTGCATTTTAAATTATTAATCTATTAAGATGTCTACAATTTATGGTTTGACCTCTCTCCAGATGGGGCTTTTTTAGGAGAATTGTGAGATTGTGTGTTTCTGACACTGAAACAGTTTGTTCACTATTGGACAGATAAGGAGACATCCTTGTGACGGCGCCGGGTCAGGAGGTTTCCCGCTGGTCGGTGCGGCACAAGTCGGGATGGTTTGGTACAAGTTTTTTAAAGAAGCAAGGGCTGTACTTTGCCAAACTGGAAACAGCTGCTGCTAATATACCCTAGCTTCGAAAAAGTCGGATCAACATTGAGCTCGTCCTCTCTTGGAATACGGCTGTTTATCACAAAGACAAGACGCCTTTGATTAAAAATACCACTTCCCTTTTATTTCTGTCTTTTGGCCTGTTATTTTTGCCTGAGTGTGGATTCTCTCTCGTCCAATCAGCTCGCAGCAGTGCGTAGCTCCAACTTTTCCAAAGAGGACCCAGAAAAAAATTATAGGAAAGAAGACATAGAATCAAAATAGGCCCTTTTCACGCTGACTGTTACGAAACCGGAAGTAGAAAAAGACTCGGCTGACTGATTTCCAGTGCCGCTGTTCTCCGTAACTTGCCTAAAATTTCTGTGGACGCTTTGAGACGAACCACAGTTTTAATGTGGTTGACATTCTGCTCAAAACTACTACAAGCTTTTGGTTAAAAATATCTTGGATTTTCTAACTATAAAGCTAAGTTATCATTTGGCTGACAGGTAAACCAAGGAAATTTAAGGCTCAAAATACACTCTTTACTTGTGTTTTCTTTGTTTTTCAGAGCTCTAGCCCAGCCATTCCCAAAGTCAGGAGCATCACGACGCTCCTTAAATTTATCAAAATCCCACGCTGACCCCCAAAAATACAACTTCCCTCCATCCCAAATTTTATTTTCATGTTTTTCTTCATATATTTCTATAAAAACATTACAAAAGACACTGACTATTGGCTTAAAAGTGTTTTAAAGTTATATTTTTAATGCTGCAAAAACTCAACAACTCAAGGCAAAGGATCCCTCAAGATTTTCGGGGCCAACTCAAAATCTCAAGTTTTCCACACTTTCACTTAATTTGATGTTCATACGTCTAAAAACCTTTCTAATTTTTAAGTTTTTCTCTCTATCATTATTTTTTACTCATCTTACAGCAAACTTACAGAGTTCAGAAAAAGTTATTCTTTTGTTAAATGCAGTATATTTAGTTTTTATTATTATCAATAATACCTTTTCTGAGCAGTGGAGTCAGTTGCTGTAAGATGAGCTGGAAAAAATAAAGATAGCGAGTAAAACTTAAAATTTCAAGTTTTTAGATGTATGAACGTTAAATCTGGTGAGTAAAAAATATTAGTTGTTGAAAACTTGAGATTTTGAGTTGATCACCAAAACACAAAAATCTTGATGGATCCTGTTGCCTTGAGTTTTTGCAGCATTGTTTTTTACAGTGCATTTCAAACTCCATTTCTTTTTATGTTCTTAATATAGACAGCCTCTGGGGGCCCCCCTGCAGTACCTTCGCGGACCCCCAGGGGGCCCCGGACCCCACTTTGGGAACCACTGCTCTAGATAGATGTATTTATTGGGGGAGACAGTTAAAATAGTGATTCATTTTGGGGAAGGTAAAACAAATCCTTTGCAGAAGTTATTATTAAGCAGTTGCCTAAGGATTATTTAACCAAAAGCTTGTAGCCCTCAAGTTTTGAGCAGAATGTCAGCATTAAACCTGTAGTTCATCTCAAAGCAACCACAGAAACTTTAGGCAAGTTATGGAGTGACTTAAACTTCATCTCTATCGCTGTAAACAATGGCAGCGGAAGTCAGTCAACTGAGTCTTTTTCTACTTCCGGTTTCGCAACGGTCTATTTCTGCATAAACTGTATGATTATTGCAAATGACAGCGAACATAGGAGTAGAAGGATGAGTCTGAGGCCTAGAGGAAGACCAGAGAGGAGGTTTATGGATGAAGGGTCACAATGGAGACTGAAATCCCAGCAGACTTTGAGACCCCAGTCATTTAAGCCTTAAAGAACTCTGTCGTTGACCTCTGACCTCCACCTTTCTTTGAAACCGCATGTGAGCTCCGCCTCCTCCAGAGATCGACCCGAGTTTGAGCGACAGCGAGTGAAAGGGAAGAAGAGCTTTGAACAAACTGAAAGCCCATACGAGGACTGGGCAGAGGACTTCCCCCGGAGCCGGACACTGGACTCCTGCCTCCAGGACCAGACCAGGACCAGACACAAACAAAGGGGAGCGTCCGGTAACAACGCGGCTTCAGGTTCACAGCAGGAAAGAGTCCGAGGGAAGTGGACAGTAAGTGATGCATTAAAGATTCATCTGATACAGGAAACTCGACTGTCGACAATAAAACACTTACAGGACGTCGGGGCACAGGGAAGAGTGGGGATGACCTAAAACAAAAACAAAATTTCAAATGTAAAGTTGTTCTCGGAACCCAAGTGCCTCTGGTAAAGTGTTCTTTTTAAAATCTCTTATCATGTATTATTTTATATTTGCTATAATTTTGTAAGTCAAATATAAAATACATAACTGCAGCTGGTTGTGCGATCACAGTCTGATTCTTTATTTTGTTATATTGTATTTGTTTTGGCTCTTCATTTAGTTTTACTCCAAAAATGTTATTCAGGCCTAACGTAGCATTTCTGAATGGTTTGTGTGTTGGTAAACACTTAAATGTTTTTGTAAACTTTTACCCAGCTAACTCGTTACCCGTCTCTCTCTGTGTACCTGGCCTGGACCACTCTCTGTCTTCAGACCTTACTTCTTTCACAGATTATGATCCTCTCCTGTGATTGGCTGCAGGGTGTGCCCATCAAAATAAAATTATGCTCTGGAGCAGCTGAAGATTTGGCTTTCATCTACAGGAGTCATCTCTTCTGATTCACTTCAAAGAATTGGCTCTTACCCCCAATTCACACCAAGGCAGCAGCAGCAGCAGCAGCAGCAGCGGCAGCAGCAGCGGCAGCGGCAGCAGCAGCAGCAGCAGCAGTGGCAGCAGCAGCAGCAGCAGCAGCGTCACGTCAGACCTGAGTGAATCTGACCGTTCACACCGGGGATGTCTTACGTGCGTCTTACGAACGACTCGCTGCGATGCTGCACTCAAATTTGGTTGGAGTTCTATTTTTTGAGCGTCTCTGCTGCAATCTGCAGATCTACAGCTGGAAAACACAGGAAACAGGCACCAAGTGTCAAAATAAACTTCTGCTACACTTTCAAAATAAAGGCTCACTGAAAACAGCAGTCATGTAAACACTACGCAACGAGAAGTGGATTCTTGAAGAGGAGAAAATGTAATGTAATTTGCAAAGCCAAGCAGCCGTTTTACAAAGACAACCTGCAGAAGGAGAAGCTGCAGGGCTCTGTGAAAGACAACTTTCTGTTCAGACGGTGAGCCGTCTGTAAAACTCAGAGGGAGAGCCGCTTGAGCAGCGTTACAGCAGCAGCTCTGATGCACTCGGTGTGGACTGACGCTTTTAAACAGTGCGCGCGTAAAACGACTGCTGCTGCGATGTTTTCGAGACGTTTTCGGTGTGAATTCAGGGTTAGAGCTTGTTTGTGAACGACCCATCGCTAGTTGAAATCTTTGTGCCATTCCTACAGTCAGCATTATTCTGAAAGAAAAAGATAAAGTTCTAGCTTTATTGTCTTATACTGGAACTTATCCTGCTCTGGACCAGGTTAACTACAGAGCTTCATCGATCACCAGCTTTATAAAACCAAAATCTTGCCTGGTCTGACCAACACACTTTTTTTCCATAGCAGGAGCGTCCTGTTCCTCTGCCGTAGTGAATTGTTCGCCTAAAACCAACGCTGTTTCTCTGCAGTGCGTCTCACAGAAGCAGAAGATAATCTCCTCTCAGAAATAACCAAGATGGCGTTGGTTGTTTAGCGTTTTCCTTTGTCACCTGTTTGTTCTGCTGAAGTCCTCAATGTTGCTCAGTCCTCTGTGTGATTGTAGAACCTAGCCCTGATTAAATAGCTTTGCTTATTTGTGACTAGTAAAGAGTTGTAAGATAGGGCTGATTAAATTAAGAAATGTAGATATTTGGTGCCTGTGCTTATGTTGTTATTCATTTTAAGCAGCAACACTAAACCTCTCTCCCAGTCTGCTCTTACCTCTCCAACCTCAGACACAGTAAATCTTTACGACGCTGAGCTTCCTGTGGACTGTGAGTAAACTGTGCCAGAGGAATGTGGAGGGCCCTGACAAACAGAGCACCACCTGCACTGATCTTTACAACAGCGCACCAGGTCTGAACCAGGTCTGAACCAGGTCTGCACCGCTCTGACCCTGGACTCAACCCAGACTCCTGACCCTGAGGGGGAGAGGCTCAGGACTCAGGTTACACAGAGAAGACTCACATGAGCCACGGCTGCGACCTGCGGCTGCAGCGCTGTGCAAATGTGAAGAAGTCACCTGAAGGCTTACATGGAGATTTAGAGCAAAAACTATCAGCAGAGGTTGGTGCAAACCTTTAAATCTAACATTTAGACAAATGAAAATGGCAGAGAGCTCCTTATATTTTGTAACATTTATTCCCATCATACAGTCCCATTAAAAAGAACACAAATATTTAGTTCAGCTGCATGTGTTTTGTCTGTAGCGCACACTTACACCTCAGATCAGACACACTTCTTTCATTGTGTGATTATAATTTTTATTTATTTTTTTACCAAGACCAATCTTCCTGTGTATGGGGGGTGGAAGTAACAAATATTATTTGATAAAAGTGGATGTGATAGAAGTACATTTGAATTAAATACTGACCAGTGTAAAATTTGTCAAATTGGAAAAAAAAAGTGTGATTTAAATATATGAGTGATAAAACATCATGTGATTTAATAAAAGTGAGTTTTTTTTTATTAAATCATAAGCACATTTCGCTTTTATCAGATTGCATCAACTTAAAGTCGCAGCCGTTTTTATTACATTACGTTGTCGCTGAGTTTTTGCTACTTCCGGTTAGATCCAGACAGTGTAGAGACCACTTCTGCTGACAGCCGTAAGCTAGCGGCAGGACAGACAGCAAACATGAGGACAGAGTGAAATGACAACATAAAAATCCTTGGATCATTACCGACTCATCAGCTCCACAGCAGCAGCAGTTTGATTGACAGCTAATTGGCAATTATTTATTTTGTGGACGAAGGTGGCAGGCACCTTTAAATTTATCTAGATATATTTTATTAATCCTGAAGTAATTTCCTCAGGATTAATAAAGTATCTGTCTAATTGCAAACATAAGTCAGTTTACCAAGTGATAAATCAAATTTGACTAATCAAGTGTATGTAGTGTATGTATTAAACATTTGGTTGTAAACTATCAGTGGCTCACGAGCTTCTTGTGGGAGACCTCTGGTTTATTCAGTTTTATAAAGTGTTTTCAAAAGGTTTTTGTGTTTACTGTCCTTGTTTGGACATCACCCAACAGGTTCTGTAGCAGAGACACAGTTGACACGAGTCTCATTAATAATGTATTTGATTTCTCCACAGTGCTTTACATGAGTCCATTCTTCCTTCTCTCCTCACACTCGGTGGTGATGGGCTCCCTCCCCTGGGGCAGACTGACACAGACGTGGCAGCCATTCTGCGCCTATGGCCTCTAAAGCTGGCGACAGTGCACGATTTTTTTGCCCGATTTTATAATGATTCAGAGTTGTGTCGAGTCTGTACCAGTCAACACTAGCTGCAGGGAATCGTAATCAGCAGTCGGCCCTGAAATCCGTTATTGTGTGATGTTCAAAGACTGGAATCGGTGCAAAAACCCGGCCTGACGTCAGTCGCAAGCAATCAAACACCGACTCTGGAGCACACTCCTGTAGTGTGGGACGTTTACATCCAACTGGGAATTCATGGAGTCCAGCGGCCGATGAAAAACAGTTGATGGGACACAGGAAATAGCGTCAGAGAACGAAGACGAAGCAACAGGAAGCGGCGGGAAAATATAAGCGGAAATTTGAAAAAGAAGAAGAAGAAAACATAAACAACCACGGCAAACACCGAAGAAAGTTGAGCGCTACCCAAGTGAAACTGGATACATAGACGTTTTTTCTTTTTCCTTTTTTCCAAACAGATAGCTGCGCACACAACGGCAACAGCGACCCAGGTAGCTCCATGTTTGTTTACCATTTAGTTCTGGCCAGAGTTTGCTGCGTTTGGTTGGCGTCAGTTGCAGCCTCAGCAGATCTTGTAGTGTGTGAGGCGCAGTCTTTCAGTCGTCAGAACTAAATCTGCTGAAACCAGTCGTTAGTGTGAGCTCCTAGTCTTTTCAGAATCTGTAACCACTGAGAAAATCATGTAGCGTGTCCCCAGCTTAAGAACATCACCAAACACACATCACACTGACTCACACACAACAGCATTAAGCAATGGGAGTCAAACCACCAACCTTCTGGAAAGTGTAACACAGTCTTTACAGGTGTCAGAAGCACAGTCCTTTAACACTTCCTGGTCTGCTGTGATTGGCTGGCGGCAGGTGTCAGGTGTGCTCTGACCTCTGCGACCTCTCCGCTCTCGTGATAACCGTTTATGAAGAATGTGGGCGGATCCCTGTGGTCAGCCCCGCCCCCTCGCCTCCTCTGGGGCAGTTAAACCACAGCTGTTCCCTAGCTTTGCCCCGGGACTGGGCTGGGGCAGAGGAAGCCGGGGGTAAGAGGGGATTATGGTCCGACAGGTGGGAGCGCTCAGACGCTTCCTCGGAGATTTGGAGAGGAGGAATTATGGGAGGATGTTACAAAACTGGCTTTAATAATGCAAGCACAAAAAGTTTTATTCCTGCAGTCAAGACAAAAAGTTGGTGGCCCTTTCAGCTGCTCCCTTTCTTTCGGAGGTTGCCACAGTAAATCATTCATGTGGGTAACCTGGAACCCTCCCTGATGCATGAAGGAATGTCTTCAAAACCATCGCCAAAAAGAACAATATTACTCTGACGGAAATGAGACTTTCCAATGAAAAAAATAACTCTGTGTCCTGTTTTTTTTTGCACTAGAATTGAATGAACTCCAACTTTCACATCCTGTTGAGATAGTGTTTTTGTCACGGCATTATAGAACAAGGGTGTCCAAACTTTTTTTCATTGAGGGTCAGATACGGAAAAATATAGATTATGTGGAGGAGGGGCCACTCACAGGTGACCATCAAAGTAAGTACAGTTCTGTAAGTACCAGGCTGAGTGAATATACATGAGCACATAATGACTACTGCTTAAAAAGTTGGATTATAGAGTCATTTTTCACTGTAGAGAGACATGAAGCAGTCATATGAAGCTTTTAATCCCAGTCAACAATACTCTTTTAGTCCTGCTTTAGTCCTTGTTTAGTCCTGCTTTAGTCCTGGTTCTAGTCCTGCTTTAGACCTGTTTTAGTCCTGCTTTAGTCCTGCTTCAGTCCTGCTTCAGTCCTTGTTTAGTCCTGCTTTAGTCCTTGTTTAGTCCTGCTTTAGTCCTGGTTCTAGTCCTGCTTTAGACCTGTTTTAGTCCAGCTTTAGTCCTGCTTTAGTCCTGCTTCAGTCCTGCTTCAGTCCTTGTTTAGTCCTGCTTCAGTCCTTGTTTAGTCCTGCTTTAGTCCTGGTTTAGTCCTGGTTTAGTCCTGGTTTGGTCCTGCTTTAGTCCTGGTTCTCGTCCTGCTTTAGTCCTGCTTTAGTCCTTGTTTAGTCCTGGTTTACCTGTGGTAAACTTAGGCCCTTTAAGAAGAAGGCGGTAAAGCGAGCCATAGTCTGGATGCCTTGATGTAGAACAACTAGAAGAACCATTAACAAATACATTTATTTTTCAAAATCTCAAATCCTGATAATTGTCTGTATTATAAGAAAACCTGTATCCAGACAAACTGCAGTTCATGTAACACTGCTGCAGCCTTACTGTGTCACACACTTTCTTATTTTATGTTTCTGTTCTTTGTTTTACTAACACTGCAGCCATTGTACTGTGTTACTCTGTTATCTTTTATTGTTTTGTTTTTATCATTTAATTCTTGGAATTTATCTTTTATTTATTTATTGTTATTTTATTGTATTACTTTTATTTGGTTTTACTGGTTCTTATTATTTAATGGGGACGGGTGGAGCTGAATGGAGTAATTTATTGTTATTTATTGTTCTACGTGCAGCACTTTGGTTATGTTTGTAAAATGTGCTTTACAAATAAAAGCGGATTTTGTGATGCTGCTGCTGGAATCTGAAAACTATCTATCCCCACCTACCTTGGTTAGCTTTTCTGCTTTTGTAAGATGCACTGCAGATAAAGCGCTGTGATTGGCCAGCTCCAAATCAAACCAGAGAAACGCTTTGCTCCGAGTGAGGAACCAGACTGGTCCTGGTGGTGAAAAGCAAGGAGAGTCTGGCTCACCAGGCTAATATCGATACACATGACCTTGTATGGAATCGTATCGTTTTTTAGGAAGTGTGTATCGATACATGTAAAACAAAATTGATAATATTGGAAATATATAAAAATTTGCATGTTAAAATAAAACCAGGCACAGCTTTTTGGATGTAATTTTTGTGTTTTTAATGAAATAAAATGTTAAATGTAACTTCTCTTTGCTCTCTCTGCTGCACATGATCAACCTCGGCAGCGTTGCTACATTTGAGAGTAAACTTTTATGATTTTTGGCAAAAAGTTGCTGTATCCGATTATCAGTATGAAGGTGTTGAATCGTATCGAACCATTTTGATCTGTAAAATCTAATCTGCCTGGAAACATGAAGACTTCAGAGCTCAGTTCAGCCTACGTTACTGTGTGATAGAATGTATGATTGTTTCCTAAATCTTCCAAAAACAAGAAAATGACCTTGGGCAGTGTGGTTCTTTTCTAACTCACTCAGCCTCATCCAAACTTCTGACCTCTGACCTCTGACCTCTGACCACTCCCCGCTGCTCCTGAACAAACTGTGAAACCCGCTCCTCAGGTTTATGTACACAAAACCAAGTGGGCGCAAGATAAACCAAATAGACATCATTATAAAAATAAAATTAATCAATATATACAGTGGAATGTTTTAAGTCTCGTCTTAAGCCTCATTTTTATTCTCTGGCTTTTAACTCGACGTGAATTGTGTGGTCCTCTGTTGTCTTTTATTGTGTTTTATTGTTTTGTTTTTATTATTTAATTCTTGGTATTTATTTATTGTTATTTTATTGTATTACATTTATTTGGTTTTACTGGTTCTTATTATTTAATGGGGATGGGTGGAGCTGAATGGAGTAATTTATTGTTATTTAGTGTTCTATGTGCAGCACTTTGGAAACTGTTTTGTTTGTAAAATGTGCTTTACAAATAAAGTGGATTGGATTGGATTGAATATTTATGCACAATAAAAACTCTAATTAATTGAAAAGTGGTCCAGTACTTAACGTGCGTGTGACAGGTTTTATAATTTTTGAATTATGACATTATTTTGAAGGATTGGTACCTGTTGTGGGTTTGGATGAAGAGTTTGGAATATTAACAATAATTATTTTGGCTGCGTTTTTGTTAAATGAGCACTTTAAAGGACACATAATGCTTTGACCCTTGTTTTCACATATCTGAAGTATTTTACTTATTCACATTTGTTTGATTAATTATAATAAAAAAAGCATATTTAAAGAACATTTTCATACTAAAAGGGCATATTTTTTCCTTCAAGTTTTATTTCCCCCCATAAATGTTTCATTTATTATCACTTTCTTTTTTTCCTTGCTCTTTGTTATTGTTTTTGGGTTTCGTTTATTGTTTATGGTTTAATATTTGTATTGCTTTAATTATTAAAAAAAAAAAAAAGTCTTGGCTGTTCCTGCTCTTGTCTTTCACCCCCTCCTCTGTGTAAGCCCCGCCCCCTTGCACCGGTCTCCCATCATGCTTTGTGCGACGGCCCATGGCTGCTGTACCTCCTGGAGTTAGGGGGTTTCCCAGAGTGCACCGGGCTCCGCTTCAACGACCTCATCTTCAGGTCACAGCGGCCTCCGGTCCAGGGCTGGGAGGTCAAAGGTCAAAGGAACTAAGTACTTTTACTCAAACTATTTACTTAAAACATTTTTTAAACAGTAGTAGTATTAGTAGTAGGAGTTGTAGTAGTGTCAGGGGTCATGGAAAACCTGGAAAAGTCATTGAATTTTATATTTATTTTGATTATTTTATATTTTGGTGTATTTTGGTGTAAAGTTTTGGAACTTTTTTGTAAACTGAAACAGTGTGAGAAGCCATAGCTGCGGCAGTGAGAAATTTTAAAGAAAAACAAATTGATATCGCCGCCTGCCGCTGAATATGACGGCGTTTGATAAAACACCAACATTACTCACAGGGAGCCAGTAGTTGAAGAATATAAAAACCTGGTACTACGTTTGACCATCTGTTGATCTTTTCCTCCAACACTGAGGAGATTCTCAGGAAATGTCAGCAGCAACAAGAAAAACATTCCACTGATTTTCTACTACTCTTTTATTGAGAGTATAATGACTTTCTCCATCACCCCTAGCCCCTAACCCCTCAATCACTATACAGTCCAGCACTATACAGCAGACTGTAGTGCACTCATGTTCTCCTGTGGTAAAGCCTGACCAGACTCACTGTTCAAAAGTTTCTTTCAGTCAGACAGGAGTGTTTGTTTACCTGCTTTACTAGTTTCGGCTACTTCCTGTAGCCTTCGTCAGAAGCGTCACGTGATGTCGCTGTGACGTGTCTTGTAGGCTGCTTATGATGTTTTGTCAGGATCAGGGAGGCCATTGAAATTAGGAAACGGGCACCAGGGACTATGAACCGGGACGAGGGAGCCTACACCTTATCCCACACCTGGGATGCGGTCCTGGAGAGGGTGTCAGACAGCAGGGGGCGCAAGCTTTCCCTACTGTCTGACAAAACAACATAAGCAGCCTACAAAACACGTCACAGCGACATCACGTGACGCTTCTGACGAAGGCTACAGGAAGTAGCCGAAACTAGTAAAGCAGGTAAACAAACCTGTCTGACTAAAAGAAACTTTGAACAGTAGTTTACTTAAGAAGACAGTATGAATTTCCACAAAAGAAAAAAAAAGTTGACTAGACTCACTTGATGTTTTAGTATTTATAGATAAATAATAGTCATACGTGTGATATTTAACATGAATTATGGCTGTAATGAATAAAACAGATGATTATTGCAGCTCTGTGCCTTACGTGGGGAGGCTGAACGCTGGCTAAGCTAACGTTAGCAATTTTACACTGCAACAGTTTATTTAAGAGCTTTTTATTTCAATGTGACAGAAGTAAAAAAAAAAAAAAAGGTTCTAACTGGTTTCATTCAGACGTGTTGTGTACAGTTTAAAGTCCTGTCGCGCTCCCGCTGTTCTCCTCCGAAACTCGCAAAGCATCCTGGTCTATACTGACCTCTAGTGACCATCGCTGTCCACTACTTTTCAAAATGCATTGTGGGAAATTTTGAGCGCACTATTTTTTATCCATTAGACATTCGGACACCACTACAAAATGGCGTGACCACTATAGAGGGATTAGGGAGGACGTTCGGACACTGTAGCTCAGTTGGTAGAGCCGCTTGTCCAATAACCAGAAGGTTGGCGGTTCAAACCCCACTCCCACCGTTGCATACTGTCGTTGTGTCCTTGGGCAAGACACTTAACCCACCTTTCCTCTGGTGTCTGCGCACACTGGTGTGTGAATGGGTGAATGGTTCCTTGATGTAAAGCGCTTTGAGTACCCATGGAGGTAGAAAAGCACTATATAAATGTGACCATTTACCATTTATTTATTTGCACAGCCCATAACTTGTTGGTTCCATTCTCTCAGCCTTCAGAGCAGAAACCGGCTACAGAACTCTGTCTCAGTCTGTTCAGAAATCATTGGCCTGCCTGTCTGATCTTCTTCTTCACTCAGCGTTTGAGTGGCTCCGGCTTCGGGGGCCCCGCCTGCAGAACCCAGAGGAGGAAGGTCACATTTGTTTTGTTTTTTTCACATTTATACAGCGCTTTTCTACCTCCATGGCTATTCAAAGCCAATCCCCAAACTTATCATGCTCCTCATTTATTTCTTCCCAAAAAACATGCATTTCTGACCACATAAGGTGTACATAGGAGCCTATCTGTTGTTTGCATTTTATTTAAAAACCTCACATTTGCTCCTCTGATATGGTGTGGTCTGTAGCTTATGTATAATGTTAAATTGTATTTACTGAGGTTTATAGCTACACAATATTTTCCTACTATTTAACAGAATTTTGCTCCATTGGTGATCTGTGATAGTTGTGTTTAGGTTCTGCTCTAACTCTTTTTAGGTTTTACATATTTAGTCTGCCTTTGTTAAACACTCAGTGCACTTTTGCGCCGCTCTTTAATTTTATTTAAATTGATGGATTAGCAGCCAGTGACACCACAGACACAGACACAGGAGCAGCAGGTTCTTTGTGCCTGGAATTATCTGCTGTTTGTCCTTTTCTTTTTCGGAAATGTATTTCAAAATACAGTGAAGCCCGAAATTATTCATACCCCTGGCAAATTCTGACTTAAAGTTACTTTCATTCAGTTTTTTTTGACCGGAAATGACACAGGCTTCTTCCAAAAGATAACAAGACGATGTACAAGAGGCATCATTGTGGAAAAATATATTTCTCAGCTTTTTTTTTTACATTTGAACAAAAAGTGGCTTGTTGGTTGAATGAATTTGCTCATGGTATGAATAATTTCGGGCTTCACTGTTAATCTGCTATCAATGTATATTATGCATCATATTAGGCAAGAACACAGTGTTTTGTTCTCTATATTTTGTAAATTTAGATTACTTATCTTATTTTTGTTTGCACCAAGGACAAAAGCAAATCCCTGTGATGTGCACCTTTCCTTTACGATTCTGATTCTTCTCAAAAGAAAACAGAGTGCAGTTGGCTGGACCTCATTAAAAGCCAAGAAAAAAGAAAACGTTTTTTTCTAAACCTTTTTTTGGTTCCGGACACACTTCAGGACCTGTTCTCCCTCGTCCGTCTGAAGTCCTGTTTATGTCCTGTCTTTAGTCCAGACCAGACTTCCTTTTATCTGTCAACTCTAAAGCTGACCTCTGACCCCGCCCCCCTGCCCCCGTGACCTCTGACCCCACACCTCTCTCTCTCTCTCTTAAAGGAATTTGTTTGTACACCTTAAACTGCTGCTCCACCTTAAATCTGTGTGTGCTTTCAGAGACACAAGAACTGATGTTTCTCTAAAGTCTATGTTTGAAGCCAAGTAAAGAGTATAGTACAGTAATAATAATAATAATAATAATAATAATAATAATAATAATAATAATACAGTAGAGTGGCGCATAGTGATGCCTAATTTATTTTGTTCGGGCAAGAATACAGATGAGTTATTGCAAGTTGTAGAGAAAGAATTAGTTTTGATAAAAAAAGTGGTTTGATTATAATAAGCTATCTTTAAATGAAAATAAAACAAAATTTATAATATTTTCTGGTAATAGAAACCTTTGTAATGTAAAGTTACGATTAAATGGCGTAGAAATTGAAAGATATAGATCATAGACAGTAAGCTTTGTTGGAAACCACACATAGAATATATTAAACATAAGGTATCAAAATCTATTGCCATATTGTACAAAACAAGAGACTTTATAACTAAAAAAGGTTTGTATGTGATATATTGCTCTTTGGTTGTGCCCTATTTGTCAGATTGTGCAGAGATGTGGGGGAATGCAGGTAAAACAAGTATAGATATGTTAGTTAAATTATAAAAAATAAGGCTATTAGAATAATTAATAAAGTGGGGTATTGCGAACCAACTAATAACTTATTTATTCAATCTAAAACTTTAAAATTAAGGGATATTGTATTAAAATATTAGAGATCTTTATAGAGTTAAAAATGATACTCTTCCGATTTGCATAAGAGTCTCTTTAAATTAAGAGTAGGTCATTATAATTTAAGAGGTTTATTTATGTTTGAATGTGCTGAAGTAAGAACTAATGTGAAATTAAAATGTGTTTCAGTTCTAGGAGTGAAATTATGGGATGGATTAAATGATGAGTTCAAACAGTGTACTTCCCTGGCAAGGTTTAAAACATGTTTAAAGTATAAAATCCTTAATGGCTATTGTCTAAATGTTGAGTAAAAATTGAGTGATAATGTTTTTTTGTTTGTTTGTTTGTTTTTGTTTGTTTCTATAATTGTTATTGATGTTTAGCAGGTTTAATCTTGTATACTGTGCATTTCAGGACATAGAGACTTAGCAGATTATATTTACATGGTTTGAACAGGAGACGCTAAAATAAGCATTTGCTTCAGCCTATTCCTTTTTTGGTTATTTATGTATTTATTTCATTGGGATTTGTGATAAATTGAAGTGATATATGTGACCAAAATAAACCAATCTATCTATCTATATTATTACACAGTAAAGTTCCAAGACTAAATTTTACTCTATTCCCAGTGTATAAATAAATTTACTCTCTTTAGTGGTAACATTTAAGTAAAAAATCAACACAAAACCATGAGGATAAATGCCACACATGACCTGACGTCTCAGCGGCCGTTTAGATGACAACGCGTTTTGCTGAATCTGCAAAGGTTTGATTGTGGTTTGGCTTTTTGTTTACACGAGGACGGGGTTTCTGTTTTCCGAATCCGCTGGAGGAGGTGTTTTGGAGCCGCTCCAGTGGCTTCACTCTTGTGGAAACTGAAAACACCGTCCTCACTGAAAACCATGATGTAACAGACGCAATCTGAGCAGTGAGTGGATGAGAGCTCGCCGTACGTCAGCTGACCCGCGAGCGCAAAATACAAGGCTTTTATGTCTCATACGTTCATATTTAGTCAGTAACTGTCAGTAATATCTGTGTAAGTAAAAAGCTTCAATTCACACTGAAAGCGTCAGAGCTGCGTTTGGACGGCGCTGCGTCTGTGGATCTGCTCCCTGTTTTACCAACTTCATTCCTATAATTGGTGGATATTCTTGCTTCTTCTGTGTGAATGTGTTAGTGTGGCTGTGTTTGGTGGTGGTCGGAGGGGCCGTTGGCGCAGATTGGCAGCCACGCTTCCGTCAGTCTGCCCCAGGGCAGCTGTGGCTACAGAAGTAGCTCACCACCACCAAGTGTGACTGAGGAGTGAATGAATAATTGATCAATTGTAAAGCGTCTTTGAGTGTCCAAAAAAGCGCTATATAAATTCGATGAATTATTATTATTATTATTATTCTTCAGATGGTTAAGCAGAAATATTACAAACTGATTTATACCAAACTATTTTTGTTTGAATAAAATGTACTTTTATCTATAGTACGTGACCAATTATGCTTTTTTTTTATTGAGCTCGCTTGGTGATCAGACAACAGTACTACTGTCGTGCTAGAAGTAGAATTACAATCTTTTTCTGTCTTAAAGTTAATGTTAAAGTTCTCCACCTCAAGAATTAACTTCTCGTCGTCCATGGTGCAACATTCACTGAAGTCCTTGGTGCGATGTGCGATGTTTACGTCATACAGTTAGAAAACCTTTATTTTGAAAGTGTAGCGGAAGTTTATTTTGACCCTTGGTGCCTGTTTCCTGTGTTTCTCGGCTGTAGCGCTGCCGGTCGACGCGGAGACGCTGGAAAAATAGAACTTCAACCTAATTTGAGCGTAGCGTCGCGGCTACGGCTACTTTGATGAGAGCTTTATGAGAATGGCTCCAGAAAACCATAAGATCCTAAAGTAGATGGAAAGTTTCAGACCGGAGCTGTCACTTCCTCTGCTGTTTACTCTCTGGGTGGTGTAGAGCATTTGCGGGGCCCACAGCGCTGTTTGCTGGACAAACACAGGTACTACAGTTTACAGTCGTTTTCAGGTGAAACAAGCGTTGTAAATGCAAATCGCAGGCAGCAGGACTGTTGCATTTTCCTGGCCAGCGCTGTCGTGTAAACAGGCCTTAAAGATGCCAAGGAGTTTTAAGCCATCGTTGAATGTGCAGTGGTTGCAAACTTTAGCTCTTCCTGAACGTCACTCTAGAGAACATTGCCTTACCGCTGTCATACTAAAAGCTTATTATTCAGTAAAAAAAAAAAAAAAGTGAAATTAAAATTTGAAGAAATACTCAGCTGTACTCAAAACTAAATACATTTAACCCCAGTCCAGTGTGGTTATGGTCCAACCTCGACGAACAGTGACATGACTACATTTGCTGCAAGTGTCCTGGGTCAAGTTGCACGGTGAGAAATACAATTTGTATTTATTTCTATGCCAAAAAAATAAAGGATCCGCAATATCCATCATGTTGATGTCACTCATGGTCTCAGATTCTCTAAAATGTTGACACTAAAGTAAATAAATTCAACAGCGTACAGATAAGAACCATACACTCTGACGTAAGATTTTACTGTGTACGCATCACAAAAAAGCAAAAGATTAAACCAGATGAGTATTCCATTAAAGTTGCTTGAAAATGCACTTGATTAATCAAACCTGTTTGATTAATCGTGTATTCTCTGTGTAGTGCAGTGAGTTTTTAAGGACTCAGAATGCTTGGTTCCACGAAGCTCCGCCCACTCCAGGAACCACTGACCAATCAACAATAAGCCCTCTACATGCAGTCTGCTCTAATCCTGGTTTAGTCCTGGATTAGTCCTGAGTTAGTCCTGGATTTTATCTGGTTTAGACCAGGTTTAGTACGGGTTTAGTCCAAATTTTGGCTAATTTTAGATGGTATACATGAAAATCACCGGCCTAAGCTCAAGCCTGTCCTTAAACTTTGTAGATAAGTTTTACAAAATGATTGCGTCTGACCCATGATGGACCTGCTGAGATAATCAGGTTAACTTGCTCCTTTGGTCTGAATCAGAACCATGTCTTTAGTTTAATCTTTAGTTTGAGCCTGCAGCGTTTGTTCCTCGTCCCTCTGTCCCGGGTCAGAGTGAGGTCAGAGCTGTTCACCGTCAGCACTCCTCTGTTCTGTAGGTGTCAGGTCACATGACTCAGGTGTGAACTGACCCTGTTCCGACCGACCCCGCCGTGACCCCGCCGTGACCCCGCCGTGACCCCGCCGTGACCCGGTGCAGAGGAAGGGGAGCTGTGTCCAAACAAACGCCGCAGTTTTGTGTGAGAGTCCTGACACAGAGCCGCTCAGGATCTGTGGAAGCTGTGGTAATTTCAGGTTTTCCATTTTGATTTTGCATAGGTCTGACGCTGGATGCCCTTCCTGACAGAACCTCCTCAGTTTATCCAGGCTTGGGACTGGCACAAAGAGTACCCTGGCTTGTGACCCCTCGGACTAGACAATCAGAAGTTGGACTGAAAATGCTACCGGGGGATTTTTAGCCTCTGCATCCTCTTCTCTCACTCCAACTTATTTCATGTTCTCTTTCCAATGGTGGACGAAGTACTCAAAATCCATACTCAAACTTATACTTAGACCCCCCCAAAAATCTGGTCGAGCCAATATACCCCCCACCCCCCCAATAATCACAACATTGCGATGAATACAAACATGAATTATCTTGCATGAATAACTCGTTGATTTTCTGTATTCGTTTCGTTTGCCAGCAAAATAGTAATTAGTTTATTCCATCCCCCTCCCCTACCTGTGCAGAAAACTTGGTACAGCCCAGTCCCCTGTCTGTCCTGAGCGTCTCTGGTGTTGTAGCGGTGATAGTTGGCTGTTTCTAACCTGTGCTATTATGAAAAGAGCACCAAAGCCAACGAAAAAGAAAAAAAAAGTACTGCCCAAGAGGAGGTAAACAGTCGTATTGTGGAGTTAGCTGATGATTGACTAAATTGCCAGTGTGAGGTAAAGCTAAGGAATATGTGCTGTGTGCAGGACTAATGTCAGTTTACCACTGAATGCTAATTTAAGTAAGTGATGGCATTATTTACTGCTCAGCCTTGCTGTTGTGCTAACACTGACATTAGCCACAAACTCCAAATTAGCATACTCCTTTTACAAAAGTATATGATTCAATGTGTAAAAAAAAAAAGAGTGAAGAGAGCGGAGAGTTTAACACCCCCCCCCCCCCCCAATATTACACCCAAAGTTACGCCCTTGCAGTCAGATGTGCTGCCCACTACACCACAGAGGACAAAAAATACTTTTAACTCCTCAGACAATTTAAACTATACCTCAGGTAAAAGTAAATCATCCAAAAGTTACTCAAGTAAAAGTATGTTCTACAGTAGCTCAGTTGGTAGAGACGCTTGCCCATTAACCCACAGGTCAGTGGTTCAAACCCCACTCCCAGCATTGCATACTGTCATTGTGTCCTTGGGCAAGACACTTCACCCACGTTGCCTGTATGAATGTGTCAGTTTGGTTGTGGTCGGAGCGGCTGTAGGCGCATGATGGCAGCCACGCTTCCACCACCGAGTGAGACTGAGGAGTGTATCTGTAAAGTGACTTTGAGCGTCTAGAAAAGCTCTGAAAAATGTACTCAGAAAGCACTTCTTCTTCAAAAAATGTACATGAGTAAATATATCTAGTTACTGTCTGCCACTGCCTCTTCCTTTGCATCCATAAACCTCCTCTCTGGTCTTCCTCTAGGCCTCCAGCTCTAACCTCAGCATCCTTCTGTCCTCTGTTCCAAACCATCTCAGTCTGGAAACTTTATCTCCACAACCTCTCCCATGAGCTGTCCCTCTGATGGACTCATGAACTAACCCTGTCCATCCTCGTCATGAACAAAGAGAACAGAAACGTCATCAGCTCTGCTCCTGTCTGTTCCTCCGAGCCACTGTCTGTAAACCTAGTGTAACCGAGGATGGGGTAAGGGATCCCCAGTTAAAATGCTTAGGTACATCTGGCTTAAAAAATACAAAAGGTAGCAGTGGAAAATAGTTCTTTTAATTTAGTTTGACCATAAATTATTTTCCCCTCGCCCCATACAAAATATAATATTAACATTAAAAACAATATCTAAAATCTGAGCCAGCTATAGGTACACATTGGGCCTCGGTAACTAAACAATTTAAATCACAGCAAATAGATGGATAGATAGAAATACTTTATTCATCCTGTCAAGGGAAATTAGAACAACATAGCCAAGCATAACCATAAAAACAGAATATTAAAAAACATAAATACCATGGTAAAAGTTACTAGCAATAGTAATAATCCAAATATAGTGCACATGATTATATAGAGCTGTTATACATTCTAATAGCAGCAGGAATGAACGATCTCCTGAAGCTCTCCGTCCTGCAGCCTCTCACTCCGGCTGCTTCTCATGCAGAGGATGACTGCCGTTGTTAAGAAAAGTCTGTGTCATGCTCCTCATCCGTCTTTCCACCAAGGCTCCTACAGAGTCCACCTTTCCCCCCAGCACAGACACTTTCTGACCAGCTTGTCCAGCCGGTTACTGTCCCTCACAGTGATGCTGTTCCCCCAACACACAACACCAAAGAACACAGCACTGGCCACAACCGACGGTAAAAAAAGGTACAACATCTCATTACAGACATCAAACGCTTTCAGCCTTCTGAGAAAGAAGAGTCTGCCCTGACCTTTCTTATCTGCTGCGTTAGCCTGTACTGACCAGTCCAGTTTGTGGAGGTGCACTCCCAGATATTTATGATGGAACCACCTCAATGTTCTCACCATTTATTGACACAGGCAGATGAGAAGGTTTCTTCTGCCAAAGTCCACTATCATCTCCTTTGTCTTTGACGTGTTTAAAATCAGACCATTTGCCAGACTCCACTGCGTGAAATTGGTGATGACCTCCCGGTTTTCCCCCTCATCTCCCCCCTTCACACACGCCACGACTGCGAATATTTCTGGATGTGACATGACGAAGACCCATATGCAAAGTCAGCGGTGTACAGGGTGAAGAGGAATGGGGATAATACTGTTCCCTGAGGGGCCCCGATGTTGGTCACCACCGAGAAACCGTACTCCCCAGCCTGACATACTGTGGCCGCTCTGTCAATTATAGATCCATGCAATGAAAATAGGATCTACACCCATTTTTTCAAGCTTTGCTCTCAGGATCAGAGGCTGGATGGTATTAAATGCACTTGAGAAGTCGAAGAACATGAGCCTCACATATCCTCCAGTCCCATCTGAAAACGAGTCCGGTGAAGCATGTACAGAACCGCGTCCTCCACCCCCGTGTGGTCCTGGGAGGTGAACTGTAGTGGAACCTGTGGCCTGAGGAGCCGGAGCAAGAGCCTCTCAAAGTTCTTCATAATCACAGAGGTCAGGGCCACTGGTCGATAGTCCTTAACCCCAGCTGGCCTCCCTACTTTGGGAACCGGCACGAGGCAGGAAGTTTTCCACCGTACAGGGACCTGCCCAATTCGGAGGCTCCGATCGAAAATGTTTTGCAGAGGTACAGCCAGCTCTGAAGCACGCTCCTTAAGAAGCCGTGGTGCTATCCCATCAGGACCGGCGGACTTCCCAGGATGCACCCTTCTCAACTCAGCAAAGAGCATAAAGTGTCAGGTTTTGGGGCCGGGGCGGTTGTTGTTGTATTTATTTTGAAGTTGGTTTCCGGTATTTTATTTTGGTAATTGTTTTGTTTCCGGTTATTCACTGTTCCCTCTCGTTTCAGGTGTCTTGACTTCCCCTTTCCCGGTGTGTTCCCTCCCTTACCCTGATTACCTGCCCTCCCTGATGTGTTTCACCTGTGTGTAATTGTCTTGCCCTTCCCCTGCTGTTAAAGTCTGCGTGTTCCCCGCACTCGTCGCCAGATCGTCTTGTGCACTTCACGGGTCCTAGCTTGAGTACCAGCCGTCCTAGGGATTTTGTTCTTCGTTTGTATGTGCAGGATTTTCCAGATCTCGCTTTTTTGTGGACTTATTGTGTGTACTTTCAATAAAGGTACGTTCTTGGTACAATTCTGCGTGCTGCGTTTGTGTCCTCCCTGTTACTGGCCGTGACATAAAGCATAACAAAGCAGCAGCTAGCAAACTGACAACAAGAACAACAATTAGCATACTACTTTTAGCTTTAAATTACAAAAACACACAACTGAATAGTTACCTTGGCTTTTACAGCTCCATAACTTTAACAGGACTCAGGAGGCGCTTTCCAGGAAGCAGCCTTGTGAACTGGCACCAGGGCCATGAAACACATGCCGACGTCCCATCACTGAACAAACGCAGCATGCCATGCACACCTGGTGCATTCATGAGACTGCTGCCGGTGGGAATTTTTATTTACCACCCAGTTACACTAGCAACATCTCTGCTCTCACCTCTGTATTTTACTATTTTCCTTTCATCTTCCCAAAAAAGTTCCATGCATTTAACAATCTGCCTTAATTCCTCACTTATTCCTGGTTAAGTCCAAACATTAAATAAAAAAAAAGTAAATAACAAATTAAATGTGTTTTGTTTTGTAATAAAAATACATTAGTATAATAAACTAAAAAGATAAAACAAAAATACACAAAAGATAAAAAAGTAAAAAATAATGCAAAGGGTCTAAATAAATACAACATGAAAAATTGCAAACTGAAATAAAAAGTAAAAAATAAATAAATAAGGAAATGCCGTTAATAAAACAAGAAAAATATAATAAAAACTTACAGATTACTAGATGCAAAGGCAAAAAAATAAACAAAATAAATAAAAACATATATAAAAATTATCAATTACATCGTGCAAAAGGCTTAAACGTTATGATTTGTTTAATATTTAGTTTTGCAACAATCAAAGGAAGAGTAGAAAGGCAGTTCAACAACATTTTATTACCAGATTATGAGTTTATGAGGCGTACTCTTTATGCAAACATATTTTTTATGAGTAGTATTTACTGTAACCATCTGTCCTCAGCCTTTATGAGCTCCACAAACTCTTCGCTTTCATGCCGTCCCAGTGTTTCATGTGCGGGGTCACAAAGTTCAGCGTCTCTTGTCTCATTAGTTCAGAAACATTAATGACTCAGAGCGAAGCGCAGCGGCGGTTACGGCCCAATAAAACGCAGCCGTACAAACACTCGCATGTTTAAGACTCGGGCTCGGCCAATCAGGAGCCAGGATTTATTTACAAAGGGCCAATAAACGACAGACTTCCTCCAACAGCCGCCGTAAAAAAAACAAGCTTTTCCTCATTAACCGGACAACTGCGGTGGCTCCAGACGGAAAGATCAAGTTAAGGTTGGCGAGGTCAGAGTAGTACTGCAGTTGTGAAGTATTCTGAGGTACAGTTTGGAGGAGCAGACGGGAGCAAAGGCCTTGTGTTCTGTAGTATTAAAGCTGCATTACCGCATGTTGTGACTGTAAAAGTGAAAAAGCTATGAATTTTGAAATAAAACAACAGCTCCTTCACATTATTTCTTAATAGATTCTAGTTCTGGATAGATAAAGGATGTTAGTTAGTCTTTATTTGTTTCGAGCAACTGAAGACAAATATACAGTACATACAGAATCATAATTACATTGAAAACTGTTTCTTTTTAAGGCTCGAAAAGGAGTGGGAGGAAGAAAACTTATTTAATCCCACCTCTATATTACATAGAACAAATCAAAACAAATTATTTTTAGCTCGTACAAGAATAATAACAAAACATATTTACATTTCCAGAAATATAAATAACAAAAAATAGTAAGGCATTTCAGGCAAGTCAATTTTAAATAATAGATAGCTGCATAGATTGCAGGACACAAGTACTAACAGTGATAAGACACAAATGTTAGAAAAGGTAAGGACACAAATACCAGCAATGGTAAGGATGTATTGACCAATCAGAGTGCTCCTGTCCTATGAAAGCGTGTGATTGGTTAAACAAAAACCCTTTACTACAGCCCACAGTTGACCTCAAAGCCTCATTTTTTCTCAGATGACTTCTGTTCTGCTGCACTAATAACTAAATCATTATCTTTACCAAAATACAAGGAAAAAGAAATCAGGCAGTGCAGCTTTAAGGTTAAGGTTAAGGTAGACTTTATTATCCCTGTAGAGAAATGTGTTCTCTGCGTTTGACCCACTTCAGTGCCACTGGGACGTCCTGTCAGGAGCAGCGGGAACCTTCTCCAGGTCTGAGCCAGGATCCTGGTCAGGATTAGGTTGTGGTGCAGGTTTTAAGGCCGGGACACACCGGGGCGATCATCCGTTTGATGCTGTCGGTGACGTGAATCTGTTTGGTGAGTTCCTCAACATCGGACGTAGTAGGAGACAGTTGGACATAGTTCTGGTCGATTACACGTTGAATCGGCATCAGGCCGTCGTGCTCAGCTCTGATTGGCTGTGTCCCGTTCACAATTTGTCAAACAGCTCGTGTTTAACATCAAAATATAAGGAACTTTCTGTTCTACAACTACTTCATTCTTTTAATATGCACTGTAATTTTCCATAGTCAGGCTCATGTAGTTAATATCTGTGTGTTACATATTTAGTTTGCTGATTGCATAAAACCACAGGTAAAAAAGTGCGAGGTGAGGCCGACGGTACTGCTATTCTAAAATCAGGTGTGCAGCTGTAGGCCATTCATTCTAAAATTTTGCTCCAAATAAAAGCCAAACATGGAAGATAATATATTGAACCTTAAAAAATTCCCCAAACTGGACTAGCAATCGAAACTGGATCTAATTAATAAAGGAACCGACAATGGAGCTTAAAGATCTGCTTCAAACATCAGGCCAGAAAATCTTAATGATACTCATCCCTAAGATTTTAATGGTACTACTACTACTACTACTACTTATTGATACTGCTTCTTTGCCAAATTACTCTGTTGTTGCGCTGTCATGTGACGCTTGTCCCTGCTGTGTCCGTGCGCGGTCTCGTGTCTACTTTGGTGGAGTTGAACCACTCTTTTCCTCTCTTGGTCTGTGCGCGGTCACGGTGCGCAGCTGTGTGCAGCAGCCCCGCCCACTCTGCTCCACTCACACTCAGCTCCGAGGAAACAGGGATTTCTCGTCTTTTATGAGAGGAGCGAAATCATTTTATGCACGTATTTGACGACATGACATTTACTCGGACTACTCAGTACCGTGAAGGCAGAAGCTTATCGGTCTAATTTATTTAATTTCGATGTCTAATTTATTATGTTATTGTATTTTACAGCATACAATAATGTAATGAAATGTAGAGCTAGGTTTTTTTTTTAGACAAGAATTTATCAAATATGTGTTTACCTAGGCAGAATAAATTTAAACTTCAATCTTAGTTCATGTTTTGTTGTTGTATTTTTCTCAGATCATGATGAACATGATACATAAATAAAATCAAAACAGCCAAACTTGACAGTGGGACTAAAAGTGCTAAGAAAATGTAAATCTACTGCACTTGGCCGGTTGGCGAGTGCTGATGTCAAACCCTGGTAGAAGTAGTATTAGTAGTAGTAGTAGTAGTAGTAGTAGTAGTAGTAGTAGTACATCCCCAGTACTCCTCAGTGTGGCTCTGAACCAAAACACGTGACATTTCTCCGCAGCAGAAATTGTAGGAAATATCTTCTATGGAGCAGACTTTTTTAGCCTCTGAGCCTTTGCTCCTGTCTGCTCCTCCAGATCTCCCCTGCAGCCTGTACTGTACTGCGAGCCCCCAGTGTGTGCCCTCTGCTGCAGACGTGTAGTGGATTAAAACACCCCCACGCTCAGAGACTCTGAAGTCGGTTTCAAAGTAAACGCGCTGCAGTAAAAAAAAAAATGGAGGGCTTCACTTTGATCAAACAGAGATGGAGAGGGATAAACTGGATATAAAACAGCAACTCGGGACAATATTTGCTGATTTAATATTTAATTTTATGCATTTCTTTGTGCAAATGAATTTATATATATATTTTATTTGCCTTTCCATCTAGTGATTTGTATTTGTTCACTGTTTATTTTATTTTCATGCACATTTTCATATTGTTTTTAGCTTTTTGCATTTTGTTTTTAAACCCACGCCGTGTCCTGTCGTCGCCCTCGCCCACAGCCCTCGTTACGGTAAAGAGCAGCTGTATTTGTTTCCTCTCAGCGCCTCCTTTCTCTGTAAATCTATCCACTCAGGGAAACCGGAGAGGGGCCGGTCCACAGAGCCAGATCCGGGCCTTACATAACCGTCCAGACCAGCCTAAAAAACCACTTAGACCCATCCCAGGACCGGACAGAGCGGGTCCGGTTACAGCGGGGAGGAAGTTCACTCAGTTCGTCGAGCCTCAGAGTGTGAGTGGACACGGTTTAGTCAATGATCAGCTCCGGAAATATCTCTGTAACTTAATACACGAGGAGAATAACAGCGGTTTAGCCAGATTTAAGAGTCAGGCTTGTGTTAAAACATTAAAAACATCACCAACCTCGAGGCACAGTTGCACAAGCAAAGTCATTTTAAACTGGTTAAAATCATAAGGTATATTTACATTCAACAAACAAAACCTTACCTTGAGCTGATTTTTTTACTTATGCTGCCTTCGTGTGCTATAATAATTATGGAAAATACCACTTGCCGAGGTCAAATTTGCACACGAACGCCCCCTTTCGTTGTAATTTCCAGATAATTTCCAGATAATTTTGATACCCGAGTTGCCGAGATGAGGACGGATTTGACTTTTCAAAATGTTTTCAAAATGTATTTAAAATGGATGGTAAGAAATGCGTAGGCTAATAATTATAATTAGTTTTTAGTCTTGTTAGCTCATTGTTTAATTATGTAGCATAAACAATTTTAATGTAGTAATTTTAACACAGTACCATTAGCAAACTCGTACAATTCTGTCCTAAAAATTACTTTATGATTCATAATCCATACAAAATACAGCACACTTCCTGTTTGAGTTTTGATACTTCCTGTTTTACCCATGGAGCAATTCAAGATAAAGTTTCTGTCCGCCATTTTGTTATTAAGCTACGACCACAACGGCACTTGAGCACAACAACTCGTACTTTCCTATTTAAGTGGAAAATATCATCTTTCCCATTTCACTTAAAGGCAGCATTATTTCACTAAACTTTACTCAACGCAACTTAACTAACTGGTCATTTTATATTGATTTCTAGTCAGGATTAGCATTAATTTAACTTTAAAAGCCTGTATTATGCTTTTTTAAAATATTTTTAACCCAGTCTTGGTCTCCTCTAGAACAGCAGCAGGTTTTACAGCCTTTAAAAACATTATGGGACTAAAAGAAAATATTTTTAATAAGAACTCTACTGGAGCCATAAAGAGACAGGAGAAGAGACCAGCAGAGGGCAGCAGAGTGTTACGCTATTGAACAAAACCATAGAAAAAGACCACTTTACTTCCTTAAACTTTTCGTTGGACGCCATTTTCCTCCCAAAGTAAAAATGTCTGTGAGGAATCAGTGGAAACAGAGCTGTACACCGTTTTTTTTTTTTATAAATGAATGAGAGCAGACTGGATGTAGAGGGTAACCGAGCGTTCTGAGGCCTCAGAAACTCACCGCCAGAGAATACAGGATTACTCGAACATGCGTGAATGAAACAGAACACAACTCCAGGTCTGTTTTTGATGAGGGAACAACATTATAACATGGGAGAAAAAGAGGAAAAGGACATTTTAGAGTATTTAGTTCCTTCAAATTTAATGCGAAGGCCACAGCTTAGGCCTGGTTTGGTCCTGGTTTAGTCATTTTTTGTCCTGGTTCAGGCCCAGTTGTTGTCCTGGTTTAGTTCGGCATTTTTCTGAGTTATTTTGTTGCTCAGTTTGGACCGGGGTTAGGCTCATTTTAGTCTGTCAGAGAGAATACTTCAAAAATCAAATATTTTCTGTGGTACTTGTTGTGAAGAGTTTGAGAATCACTGCAGTAAGTCGTTCTTTTACTATCTCGGTTAAGTTTTCTTCCTTGTCAAATGGAATCCACTCATTTTAATTAATAAAATATTTAGTTTTCCTGTATTTTTATGGCCATTAGTTCATGTCTCATAAATGAACATCAGCTGAACCAGTCACATGTTCCTCTGAGTGCACTTTATGACCATAATAATCTATAACATGGACCATATCTGGACTGTGTGTGACCTATTTTAGTATAAGAGCCATATTTGACCTGCTTTAGTCATGTGACCAGTCATGTGGAAACACTTAACACCATTTATGGAGCACTTCCTGTTCGTATTTAGATCAATAGACAGTATGGATCTGTGGAAAAGTGCTCCGGGTCTAAACCAGACTACACTCGGGACAGGAAAGACTGGACAGTACTGAAGTAAAAGTACTGCTACTGCAAAATATTATTACTCAAGTAGAAGTAAAAGTACAAATAAAAAAAAAAAAAATAAAAAAAAACATTTGGTGTAAAGTTTGCTTAAGAAGAAAGTACTGCCACTACAAATACTACTACCACCATTACTACTACTTCTACTACAGTTACCAGGGGCGTCGCATCAGGCAGTGCAGCCAGGGCAACAGCACTGGGGCCCAGGAAGTTTAGGGGCCCCTGAGAGTGGCCCTTTTCTCGTTATGGTCATTTAATATTCATAACAAACAAGAAGTGCATTATTCTTTTTTACCAATTGATATATATTTTTTTTATTTGATTTTTTTTACATTTTAGAGATAAATTAAAAACACAAATTGTGAAAATACAACAAAAACATTTAAAAAAAAAAGATTTTATTAAAATGTTTAACAATTATTGAAGTTATTCAAATGTGCTTCAGACATTTGGGGCCTAATTTGAAAAAAAAACCTGCTCTGGGGCCCCTCATCACCAAGTTACACCACTGACTGTTACTATTATTACTACAATACATTGCTAACTAAAACTAATACTATTACTACTACTACTACAACTAATACTACTACACAAAGGTCAAAAAATACTTTATAGGTTTAAAACAAATAGAGAAAAATTTGAGAAAATATGTATACTCACTCAGAAAGTATGAGTCAAAGCTATGATCCGATTTAAAGCAGGGAGCTTCTAGTTCCGGGGTAAATGCTCTATCAAAGAAGTCACGGTCAGACTTTGATGAAACTTTCAGGAAAGGTAGAGACTTTTCTGGTTTAACTCCAGGTCTGAGCGCTGTTTCTTTGCCATTGTGAGATAGGGACAGTGGCCTGGAGGAGGACTAGCTTTGATATCGCTTCTTATAAAAAGCCGGAGAGTTTTTTAGGTGAAAGTTAGGGATTACGCGGCGTTGCAGAAGTGAGCCGAGCGTGTTTCCTGTGTCCTCAGAGGAAGTCATGAGACACACAGGAGGCGAATTTAACCACAACACCTCACATGATCCTCTCATCTGAGCACAAACAACACATTCACTCACACTGTTCACAGGCGAGTCGCTTTCTTAGCACCAATAAACACGTTTAAAAATACATTATTGTTTCCTTTTATAGTAATTATCGTATGACTTGATTAATTGGATGGACAGTGTGGAGATATTTTCATGTCTGGTGTCAGTTTTCAGAAATATCACATGGATTGCAGCAGTATTTTTTGTTGTGGGGGTATTTCAGTCTCAGAGCTGACTTCATCATCTTCAGCTGTGCCCCGGAGGATCATGGGAAGTCAGGCTGTTTCTTGCAGGGCCCCAGAGGATCATGGGAACTGGCTGTGAATCAGTGTGAGTGTGTTTCCGCTCAGAGCTGACTCACTCTCGCATCACTGGGGATACAACAGAGCGAGGGGTCAGTGAAGGCAGCACTGTAGGTAATATCAGCATCTCACACAAAAATGAAATATTTTTAATATTCTCAGGGCAAAGTGGATTTAGGTTACAGCCTTGAGTCAAAGATCACCAACAACACTGATTTTTAAGGATATTTTTTTTTCCTAGTGCTATGTACGATCTAAAAACCAACTCCCATTAAAATCTATTAAAACTAGATGTCACTTTTTGTTTCTACACAAAAATCCATCCACATCATTGTTGCTGCTAATCTATGACAAAGGCAAGGCTGTAATAGTCCCCTCTTGAAGAGAATATAACTTTCATGTTATTTATTTATTTTTTCATACAATCATAAACAACTTGAGGAGATCTAAAGATTTTAAATTTTAATTTATGACTATAAACAACATTGCAAAGTTGTGAAATTATGCTTTTTATTTATTTATTTTATTTATTTATTTATTTATTTATTTTTTCATATGATCATAAACGACTAAGTTCTGAAATTGTGCCTTGTGTTAGATGATCTGTCTGGGGGCTTGGAAATGGGGGAGGGAGGTGAATATTGAGTGTGGTTGAGTGGATGTGTTGTTGTTATTTTGAATTTAAGTTGAGGACCCCCAAGAAAACAAAATGGTTCATCTCAAGGAGCTATTCCTCCTAATAATAATAATAATAATAATAAAGAATTTCAAATAAAATATCCCTCTGTCCCGCTGCCCTCTGGGGGAGTGGGACTGTTTCAGATGCCTGGCTGCTGGCAGATGTCCCAGTGATGATTGGATCTTAGTTGACCACATCTGTGCTCCTGTCCCGACCTGTGGGCCCTCACCCTCACCCCCACTCCCCTGTCTGGATGAATCCTTACAGAGTGAACTTTGATATAGATCAGCCCTTCCCAAAGTCAAGACAGTCGTGGCCCCTTTAAATTTCCGAAAACCCCTCGTGGACCCCAACACTAAAACTTCCCTCTATTCAAAAGACTCTGCCATGTTTTTCTCCATATGTTTCTTTTATAAAAACATTACAAAAACACTGATTATTGACTAAAAGTTTACAAGTATACAACTGTAATTAATTTCAAATGTTTTTAATGTACTTAATGTTTTTAGGTATTTAATATTTCTATAGATTTTTTATATTTTTGTATGTTTTATTTGTTTTTATGAACCAAAATGTGTCTGAAATAATAATAATAATAATAATAATAATAATTATTATTATTATTATTATTATTATTATGTACCTGTAGTACCTTTGTGGACCCCTAGGGGGCCCCGGACCCCACTTTGGGAACCACTGATATAGATGAACTAAGGGACTAACTCCTAGATGCATTGCCTGTCCGTCCTGGGAGAGGATCTCTCCTTCAATATGGGCTCCATAAGGTTTCTTCTTTTTTTCCCACAGCTAGGTTTTTTTTAGGAGTTTTTCCTTAAGAGAAGGAGGGGCTAAGGACAGGAGTGTCCTGGCTCTGTTTAGTTTAGTGTAGTTATTGTTTGTGTTGATTGTGTGTTAAGTCTGATTGTGTGTTTATGTTTGATGAACTGTTTGTTCTGTTGTAATACTGGGACATACAAATAAAACTGAACTGAACTGGGCCGACCAAACACATCACATGATCTCTCTGGGTGGAGTCTGCAGGTCCTCCCCGTGTTACCGTGGGTTCTCTCCGGCTTCCTCCCACCGTCCAAAGACATGCATGTGTTTGGTGAAATGGTGACTCTAAACTGCCCCTAGTGAATGAATGTGAGAGTGAATGGTTGTCTGTCTGTGTTCGTCTCTGTGTCCGCCCTGGGACAAGTTGGCCCCTGTCCAGGGTGGACCCCGCCTACGGAACCAAAGTTACTGGGATAGGCTCCAGTCACCCGCGACCCCTAACGGGAATAAGCGGAAGAAAATGAATGAATCAATGAATGAACTGAATATTAAAAATATTAAATGTTTTGTGTTTTTTTTAACTAAAAAATAGAGGTGCTATTATACACTGGCATACAAAGGGTTAAAATTCAGAAAATAATTAAATATTTGGTATTGCAAAATATTAAATATTTGATATATATGCAAAAAAAAAAAAAAATAAGAAAAGTAGAACAAAATAAGAATGTATTTTTATGTTGTTTTTTTGACGGGTTCAAGGAGTCTTTATTATCCACAAAGCGCAAATTGGGGGATAATAGGAACTTTTTTGTTTCTGAACAGGAGCAACGTATAGAGATAGAGCATAACTTTAGATTTGTGTTTAGAAAATCAACATCAGTGATGAAATACACACCTGAGACACAGAGAAGAAGAAGCACTGCAAAGTCAGAGCTACAGTTTGTTTTCCCGGTGTCCGTTTGTCATCACAGACGTCTCTGTGTGGTCACTGGGCAGGGGTCAGAGGTCACAGAGGGAGGCTGTAATCACCGCGACCCCTGACCTCTAAACTTCCCGTCGAACTCTCTGTGTTCTTAACGGGACGCGCTGGAATTTTTCACAACACGAGGCAGACTCTCCAGCGTGACCTCAGAGCGAGAGGGCAAACAAATAAAGAGCTACGGAGGCCCCCGAGGGTCAAGAATGTGACTAGAGGGCTGTTTCCTGTTGGTGTTTTTGTTCTGTCACGTTTATGAGCGTCCTGACAGCGTTCGAACAACAGCCGCTGGGTTAATGGCAAAATAATGCACTTTTACTCAGAGGCGCCTGCAGGATTTTCCTTGAAGTTAGGCACAGAGCCAGACACAAACACCGCCCCGACACGTGCACACAGGCGAATATTCATAACAAATATCCATAACAAATAATAAATGATAAATCTATTGAAGGTTAACTCTGCTCCTGGCGGTGTTTAAGCACTTCCTCTCTCTCATTGTAAGTTAAAATTTACAGTTAGATAGTTGATGGTGGTTAGTTCACAGAGACGCTGTTTGGAGCTGCTGTTTTGCACAATTAGGTTATATATTTATGATAAAGTTTTTGCTTTTTGTTAGGGGTGTGTGTGTTTAAATAAAAAAAACTGTCCTTTTTTATTTTTATGCTTAATTATAGGTGTTTTTTGTGTAGTAGAGTGGTTCTATAAGCAAGTCAGTTCATTTTGTGGTTTCAAAGCATCAGAACTTTTGAGTTCTTCATCACAATCCATGTATTTGAGTTACATATGAGTACACACTACAACTCATTTGTCAAAACTGTGTTGAATTTGGCTAAAATATAAAAGGTATTGGAGGTAAAATGTGAAGCCATGTGGGAGCCAAAAGAGCTGGCTCTCTTTGGTGAGCTGAACAGATTACTAAAATTAGTCGAATTTCTCATCACTAGTAATGATTAAAGGTATTAGGGAGAATCTTTATAAATTCATTTTTTTGCAATATTTATTAAAACTACCTTCATTGCCCTGTATAAGGCTTATAAATTGGTGTATTAGAAAATATAATAATAATATTAATAAACTGTGGACTCTGTGAGACTTAAAAAACCTCATCCAATCGTTTTCGTCATGAGTACGTTAACCATTGTTCCAGGGACTCGCCAATCATTCTGACTTCCTGGTTTCGGCGATACGTGCGCGTTCTTGTGCCTGCGCATGCGTATACACTATGTTTATGTAGTCTGGCATTAGCGCCGCGTTAGCAGCGTTAACATCGTAGCGCGGACAGCCTGACTTCGAAGGCCACAATGGCTGAGGAAAACCGTGAACCGGGCGGTCACAAAAGGAAAACTGTTTTTGAAGTGAACCAGAGGAGGAGGAGAAAAACTGTAGAAGAGCAGAATAAAACCTGTGTAGTTATTGGCGATTCCTTCAAAGGACGGCGTGCGCTGTAGGAACAGAAAGGGTTCAGACGATGCATTGGTCACCAAGTTTCTGCTGGACAGGTTCGTTTATCTTATCGTATGAAAAAAATGCCTTTTTTCTTTATCTGTTGAACCTTTTCAACTGTACAGCAGTCAGTTTGCTAATGCTACCAACAGCAGGAGGACATATATTTTTGCTCACATTTAGGGACTGTGCATGTGACTGGGTCTGTGTGGGGAACTAGGTCAAAGGTCACGCAAACAAACAATGCAGGTCTAGGTTTAGGTGAATCTCTGCTGATGCCGGCTGTAAACAAACACTCGTGTTCCAACGCTCGTGCACGTCGCTGTGGAGGAGTTCCTTGGAAAGGAACAGTGAAGGGCGGGGCCTGACGCATGCGCGTTATTCAAAAAAGGACAAACAGTCGCTGGTTTCTCTGCAGTCGAAGAAAATCCTCCCTAATATCTTTAATCAGACTATGGTATGTTTATAACAGTTTTTACTCAGAGATTTCTTCAAAGAGCTGTAAACAGAGAGGTTCATAAACATCTCAACCTGATGTAATGACTCCAGTGTAATGTGTCAGTGTAGTTTGTCTGATTGTTACACATAATTACTGCGATTTTGTAGACTCCGTCACAAACCTACTGTGTGCAGCCACCAGGCAGAACCAGGCAAAAACACCGAACACACATTAAACTCAGAGCAGACAGAGCCCTGCAGCCTGTGATCTGTATAAACAAAGTCTAGACTGGTCTAGGAAAGGCACAGGACCGCAGTAAGGTAAGACCCCCTCCATATGTACTGTGTCTTGTTATGCTGTGTTTTTGTATGTATGCTTTTGCAAAACTGTATTTAACTTTCTGGAGAGCGTGTGGCGGCGCTCGTAGTAGCTGCGGCCCGGAGGCTTGCTCCAAACTCAATTTCACTGTACCTTTTTGTGCACGTGACATTAAACTTCTATCTATCTATCTATCTATCTATCTATCTATCTATCTATCTATCTATCTGTGCAGCTCTGTGCAGCTCTGGGATGCAGCAGGGATTCAGTGGGGTCGGGGCTCATCTCAAGGTACGCACAGAGCGTCCTGCCATAGACAGCTGCCACTGCTTTTATACGTCTTTATGTTCACAGTACATTGCTTAAACTGAACAAACTAAAAGATAAATCAGTGAACAGTTAATGGCAAAATTACTGTTATTTTAACCAAGTCTGATGGTTGTGTTGGTACACTTTAACTTTTAATATACAGTATTTTCTGTTTTATTTTATTCAATGTAGGTGGGAGGGATAGGGATATTTCTATTTGGATGGAAAGTCTTTTTTACCAAGACCTGAGTGCAATATTCCATTCTTCATGGCTACGTGGTTGAATGAAAATAAAGAATCTTTTTTGAAAATATGCTGTATTTTTGTCATATATTTTTACTACACTCTTTTAATGTTGGTAAGCAGGAGCTGTGTGTGCATTTTGGCAGCAGAAGTGGGCACCAAAACAATCCAAATCTGACTAAAGGCCTTTACACACACGCACCGTCACTGAACCCTCTGCTGAAATCTTGAGGAGTGCCTTATTGTTTGTACACAACCCGGAGATGATCCTGGGACGACCCTGGTGCTGTGTCCGTCCTGTGTGCTGCCAGTGAGTCTTGAGATTAGAGTTAGAGTCACTTCAGAGTCCTCGGATGCCCGTCTTTCCGAGATGAAAAGTTGGAATATTGACGTCACCACTTATAGAACAGACAGAGAGCGACGGTTTGTGGCCGTGTTCTGTGTTAATGTGCAGGTGAAGCCCAGAATGTCTACAGCCGGCCCTGCTCTTGCTGCTGTCCCAGGCCGGCTCCTACTTTTTGTCTTATTTTTTTAATTTGTCCTTCCAACATCACACCCTCTACACCACAGACTTTACAGACAGCCACACTCCATTGTTAGTTTGTTTTCCTTCATTTTGGCCAACCTTTCTGTAACCAAATCTTTATAATTGGCCTAATTTGCTGTTTGGTCTTTTTGTGATAGCTGTGAGCTGGGTTTTGACAACAGAAAATTAAAATATTTGCAACTTTTCAAGAGCTGTCAGCTGCTTTTCTGCTCCGTCCATGATGCAGATGATATAAAGTCAGAGCAGGTTTTAATCTAAGTTCACACACACATGAATGCCGCGATACATCAGATATAGTGGCATTTTTCTATTTTCTATTCTAGGTTGACTTTCCTTGTACAGAAGCAGCTTTTCACTGTTTTATCTCATGAGAGGAAGCTCAACATTTCCAAAATGATTCATTACTTACTCACACAAACATAACTTCTCCTTTAATCCCTTAATATAACCACTTAAACTTCAACTGTGTTTTCCAAGAATACACCCACCAGTGTACAGTAAACCGGGAAGCTTCTGCATTCATAACTTCACAAACTCTTAAAAACTCAATTTCTCTTGAACTATGTCAGGATTTAGGTTTCCTGGCAATCCGTTGAGCACAAACAATAAATCCATTCACACAAAATATGGAAGATTATACGCGGCTTTATGAAAATCATGTGTTTTTTAAGGCGGTTATGTAATGTGCTCAGAGTAAATGAGTAAATGTCAGAGGATTTTGTGAATGGAGAAACTTTGACCCAGATTCAGCCGCTCCAGGACATCATGTGGAGTGCATTCACAGAAATTAAAAAAGGGCTTTCGAGGACATATTGGTCAATCATGAGCCAATGATTCAGACTTTTCCATTCTGTTACTGAATCAAAGCGTCTCTAAGATCTTTGGTAACTTATTCCTGTCCAGGTATCCCTTCGCTTGAGTTTTATTTATGTAGCCCGTGTGTAGCCCGTGTGTAGCCTGTGTGTAGCATGTGTGTAGCCCGTGTGTAGCCTGTGTGTAGCCCGTGTGTAGCCCGTGTGTAGCCCGTGTGTAGCATGTGTGTAGCATGTGTGTAGCCCGTGTGTAGCATGTGTGTAGCCTGTGTGTAGCATGTGTGTAGCATGTGTGTAGCATGTGTGTAGCCCGTGTGTAGCCCGTGTGTAGCATGTGTGTAGCCCGTGTGTAGCCCGTGTGTAGCATGTGTGTAGCATGTGTGTAGCATGTGTGTAGCCCGTGTGTAGCATGTGTGTAGCCCCTGTAGGGCCTGTGTGTAGCCCGTGTGTAGCATGTGTGTAGCATGTGTGTAGCATGTGTTTAGCCAGTGTGTAGCCCGTGTGTAGCATGTGTGTAGCCCGTGTGTAGCCCGTGTGTAGCCAGTGTGTAGCCCGTGTGTAGCCCGTGTGTAGCCTGTGTGTAGCCCGTGTGTAGCATGTGTGTAGCATGTGTAGCCCGTGTGTAGCATGTGTGTAGCATGTGTGTAGCCCGTGTGTAGCATGTGTGTAGCATGTGTGTAGCCCGTTTGTAGCATGTGTGTAGCATGTGTGTAGCCTGTGTGTAGCCTGTGTGTAGCCTGTGTGTAGCCTGTGTGCAGCATGTGTGTAGCCTGTGTGTAGCCTGTGTGCAGCATGTGTGTAGCATGTGTGTAGCCCTTGTGTAGCCTGTGTTGCCCGTGTGTTGCCCGTGTGTAGCCTGTGTGTAGCCTGTGTGCAGCATGTGTGTAGCCTGTGTAGCCCGTGTGTTGCCCGTGTGTAGCATGTGTGTAGCCTGTGTGTAGCATGTGTGTAGCCTGTGTGTAGCCTGTGTGTAGCATGTGTGTAGCCTGTGTGTAGCCTGTGTGCAGCATGTGTGTAGCATGTGTGTAGCCCTTGTGTAGCCTGTGTAGCCCGTGTGTTGCCCGTGTGTAGCATGTGTGTAGCCCGTGTGTAGCATGTGTGCAGCTTGTGTGTAGCATGTGTGTAGCATGTGTGTAGCCCTTGTGTAGCCTGTGTGTAGCCCGTGTGTAGCCTGTGTGTAGCCTGTGTGTAGCCTGTGTGCAGCTTGTGTGTAGCCTGTGTGTAGCCTGTGTGCAGCATGTGTGTAGCCTGTGTGTAGCCTGTGTGTAGCCTGTGTGCAGCCTGTGTGCAGCATGTGTGTAGCCTGTGTGTAGCCTGTGTGCAGCTTGTGTGCAGCTTGTGTGTAGCCCGTGTGTAGCATGTGTGTAGCCTGTGTGTAGCCTGTGTGCAGCATGTGTGTAGCCTGTGTGTAGCCTGTGTGTAGCCTGTGTGCAGCCTGTGTGCAGCATGTGTGTAGCCTGTGTGTAGCCCGTGTGTAGCCTGTGTGTAGCCTGTGTGTAGCCAGTGTGTAGCCTGTGTGTAGCCTGTGTGTAGCATGTGTGTAGCCTGTGTGTAGCATGTGTGCAGCATGTGTGTAGCCTGTGTGTAGCATGTGTGTAGCCTGTGTGTAGCATGTGTGCAGCTTGTGCGTAGCCTGTGTGTAGCCTGTGTGCAGCTTGTGTGTAGCATGTGTGCAGCCTGTGTGTAGCATGTGTGTAGCCTGTGTGTAGCCTGTGTGTAGCATGTGTGTAGCCCTTGTGTAGCCTGTGTGTAGCCTGTGTGTAGCCAGTGTGTAGCCTGTGTGCAGCCTGTGTGTAGCATGTGTGCAGCCTGTGTGTAGCATGTGTGCAGCCTGTGTGTAGCATGTGTGCAGCCTGTGTGTAGCCTGTGTGTAGCCAGTGTGTAGCCTGTGTGTAGCCTGTGTGTAGCATGTGTGTAGCATGTGTGCAGCCTGTGTGTAGCATGTGTGTAGCCTGTGTGTAGCTTGTGTGTAGCCTGTGTGTAGCCTGTGTGTAGCATGTGTGTAGCCCGTGTGTAGCCCGTGTGTAGCCCGTGTGTAGCATGTGTGTAGCCTGTGTGTAGCCTGTGTGTAGCCTGTGTGTAGCCAGTGTGTAGCATGTGTGTAGCATGTGTGCAGCCTGTGTGTAGCATGTGTGTAGCCTGTGTGTAGCTTGTGTGTAGCCTGTGTGTAGCCTGTGTGTAGCATGTGTGTAGCCCGTGTGTAGCCCGTGTGTAGCCCGTGTGTAGCCCGTGTGTAGCCCGTGTGTAGCCCGTGTGTAGCCTGTGTGTAGCCTGTGTGTAGCCCGTGTGTAGCCCGTGTGTAGCATGTGTGTAGCCTGTGTGTAGCTTGTGTGTAGCCTGTGGTTACGTCAGACTCATAACTAATGCAAAGACTTCCTGAGCGGTTTAACTTTAACCCTGTGTGAGGTATGGAGAAGTACAGGTATGTGCTAAAGGTGACATTTTGGAGCAGTAAAAAGTAACAAGCCTGTTCTGACAAAGTAAGGAGTAAAAAGTACAGATATTTGTGCTCAAATGTAAGGAGTAAAAGTAAAAATGTGTCAGAAAAATAATTACTCAAGTAAAGTACAGATACCTAAAAAAAACTACTTAAATGCAGATACTTTTTTACTTCACATCCCAGTTCCAAATCGACCTGATCCTGGCTCAGATCCGAATTCAGTCCAAACACGAGGAACGAGGAAGTGATAAATGTCACTGGAGTGTAAGGAATAATGAGCAGTGGTTCTTTGAAGAAAAGTACAAAGATAAGTCATCCTGTGCGTATACTTTCGTGTACTCAAAGAGGGCCAAGTTTTGTTGCACCTGGTTTTGTGGCGACCCCCAAAAAGAAAAGCCAAAGTCATTGCTGAATATAATGAACATATAAAAGGCCTCATTTGAACAAAAACAAAAACAAAAACAGCATTCAAACCAATCACATTTGATCCAAAAGTCTTTTTTCCTGCTAAAAATGATTTCAGACATGGTTTTACTTCTAATTTCCAGGTCACACAGCAGATGACGATGGTAGATGTCAGCTAATAATAAGAATATTGAGTCATGCTAATTAACTGGACATGTTTCATTTCTATTTGGAGTTTTGAAATTGGTCACAAGTCAGGTTCCTGCCCTGTGCCGTCCCATCCTGGCTCCCTGCTCCATGTGTGATTCAGAGCCGTCATCGTGTGGAGTATCCCTGACTCACGGTGACCTGCGCGGCCTCAGAGAGATCAGATTTAACCCGGAGGATATGAATCACAATGAGGAGGAGGAGGAGGAGGAGGAGGAGGAGGAGGAGGAGGAGGTCTGGAAACACAGGTGAGTCACTTCAACATTCACCAGAAACACAACCAGAAAACTACAATAAGAGCTGAACCCAGAGGTCTTGCCCCACACAGGAAGGGTTTAAACAGGTCCTGGTGTTAAAGTCTAAACAAGAAACTGAGCCACGAGTGAGAAATGTTTCTGGAGCAGTGACGCTGTGTTTAGTCAGAGGATTGGTGGTTTAACAAAAACACACCAGGGCTTTGCTAACACAGTGACCCAATTTCAGATACATTCTTTGTCCATACAATGACAGGACCACCTTTTTATATTATTTTGATAAAAGGATATAATGGAGAAGTCTGGTTCTATGTCCCCATGCCCATGTCTGCTGCATATCATTTTTTAAACAGGGAAACAGTCTTTGTACACTGCAAAAAAAAGTGGGTAACAATTTGCACAGATATTTTTGGATAGACATTACCCCTCTGTGTTAGGTAAAACACAATAATTTAAAATGGGTAAAAGCTATCTATTTTTTCTAATACTTTTTATAGCAGGAAACTGGGTAATATTTAACTGTAGGTTGTGAGTATAATAGTGAGTAAATAGGTCTTCTACTGAATCATAACCAGTAATAATAAACCATTATTTTCTAATAATTTAATCATAGAATATTGGTAAAATTTACTTTTGGCTACAAGTATAAAATTAGACATGTACTAAATTATTATTAATAATAACCCACTATAAAGAAATACACAACAGAGACAATATTAAAATGGTAAATTGCTTTTATTTAAACAAACAAACTGTGAACAAAACCAACTTCTTTTGAGAGCTCCAGGAACAGAGAACCCAGGGGCCGCTCCTGTGGACAGAGAACAGAGAACCGTTAGCTTAAAAAACATCCGTTAGCCCCAAACTTAGCGCTGAGGTTCACTCACTGTGGCAGAGGAAAGTTAACATTAGCTAATTCATCAACATAACACTTTTCAGACATGTTCTGATAAGTTTAAAGACATTTTTACATTATTAGAAAAGTTAAAGTTAGCCAATGCTAATGCTAAAAATCGGAGCTAACAAATAAGCTAACACATTTGAAAGTTAGTATTTTTAGTTACATCAAAGTTCAACACAGACAACTTCCTTTTGTGTCTTTTAGCTTAAATAAACCATAAATATAAATAAAAGATGTAGTTTTGACACAGACCTGTCCCTGCTCCAACCAATCACACGCCAGCACAAACAAGCTCAGCCAATAAGAGAGTGACATTTTCAAAAGAGAGGCGGGACTAGCTTAACTGTCACTAAACATAGTATTTTAGGGTAAACTTTAACTCTATCCTGGAGGTCATCGGCAAAAAGTATTTAATGTTAATATATTACCCAAAATAACCAAGTAAAAAATAAACTATTAATGTGGCTCAAATTTACTACCCTCAAAAATTATTTATTACAGTGTAAGATTTAGATCTGACCTCAGTCATACAGGCTGACAGAACACCAGCAGCCTGCTCTGGTGACTCCGCTGGGCCATAAAGAACTGCAACTTTCATGAAAAAGCTAGCAGCAGCTTAAAGGCAAGTAATCTATAAAGAGACGAAACAGCAAGGGTCCAAGTATAGAGCCCTGTGGTACGCCCGTTCTAATGTTTAAGAGTGAGGATTTATCCTGGGCAACTTTAAAGTTACACTGTGTAACTTTTCTCCTAAATATGTGGGGCATACTGACTTGTTTTTGTGATTTTTTGAGCGATTATAAGGCCTGAGGTGCGATCTGTTGCTCCGAGCGGGGCTTCTGTACTGAGAAACCGCCCTCGCAACTTGGCCGGGAGCGCTCCGCTGTTGAGGAAGAGTCACGTGACAGGAAATGACTTGAGGCGCAGTATAACCAGGAAGCTACTTTTAGCGTTGTTATTTTCGCCAGTTCGTCAGGGCCGAAGGACACAAGAAGATGAAGACAATGTCGGACGAGGCAAGAAAAAGAAAATGTGAAAGGGACCGCACCAGATCGCAGACAAGAGTCAACATCGGACAGACTTTTGCTCGCTGGCGTCAGATGAGAGACAGAGAAGGCTGCAAATCGGATCACGTTTTTGCTTCTTTATTGTTGGGCAGGTAAATTAGCCTCTTTATTTTTTCTTTAGAACGTGCTTTTTCATACAGTTATTAGTTGTTTTTACTGCGACCATTGCATATTTGTTGATAAGCTAACGCTAGCGCTAACTCTATAGAAGATCCAGTCCAAACTTCCAAAGGTAGCAGCAGGTCAACTAAAGTTGAAACAATGATGGAAATAGACGCACGCTCACACAGTTTCAGAAGGAGGAGGGGCCCTAGTGTTTACGTTTTGCGACGGTGCAGTGGCACCTGTGGCCTTTAGAGGCGCAAGACCGGGAATCTTACACAGTGAACTTTAACATGCTGTTGTCTGGACTGAAGATATGATGCAACCCAATGGACTTTCCTTGGTAGAGAAATTAAAAGATAACATTTTATAAAACTGTGATGAACTGTACTGAAAGCCTTTTTCAGATCGAGGAATACAATTTTCAATAACCTGATCTAAAGGCAAACTGCTGCGGGAGGAGCTGACTGAAGAGGTCGATCAGTTGTGCCTCTTTTTAACTGCTTTGGATAAAATGGGTAAAATATATACTGGACAGGAATTACACACTTGGTCCTGAATTCCTGTTTTAAATATTGGTGCAATGACCAACCTAAAAGAAATGTTCTGGTTCTGGAAAGATTGACAAGATGTGACAGTGGATTTATGTTGTAAACAGTTTACTGTACACAGCGTACAACTTTAATTGTTGTTTCTTAGTTGATACATTTTTAGCTCATATTTGTGGTTTAAAATGAAAAGTAACGTTACTTATACAGAAAAGTGAAGAGTATGCACATCACATGACCTCTGGGTTGGCTGGTTGTTCTTTCATGTCGTGTCATTTTCAGTCTAATACGTCATGGACATTTATGCTATCAGGTGCTATGTAAGCGCTGAGCTGCTACAGTGAACTAAAAAAATTGTAGCATTTCTTGTTAATATGAGAAAGTTTCATGTTATAACGAGATAATTTTCTTGTTCAAACATATTATGTTAAAATGAGATAACTTTCTTGTTATGTGATAATATTTTCATTTAAATTAGATCATTTTCTAGTTTAAACGAGATAATGTAATGTCTGTGAAGACTCTCACTCGTCCAGGGTAAATGCATCGCAACAAAAGTTAAAAAAGCAGTCATCTGGATTGGATTTTTCAAGTTGAAGACGTTTCACCTCTTATCCAAGAGGGTTTCTCAATTCTGAAATGAACTGGAACGAAACGAGCTGGTTTATATTCTTCTAGGAAGGAGGAGTTTAGACCTGAAACTAAATTCTATTGGTCAATGTGACCATGAATAGCCTGAGTGGTTTCGGGTCATTAGGAGTCCTTTGTCCTCAGCTGGAGTGAGTGGCAGAGTGGTTAACCCTCCTGGGCCTGGGCAGCTCCTTCAGATGTAAATGACCTGAGTGAAACTGGTTTGTTTTGTTTGGGTTTCAGGAGACTGTTGTAGACAGAAGGAAGGTTGTATCTGAGCCCACCATTTCTGTTTAAAGAAGGTTTATCTTTTTTGACAAAGATTGTTTCTTTCACTCCTCGCTCAGACGTCCTTTCTCTCTGGCTAAGATTCGGACCTCACTGTCCTCAAAGCAGTGGTTTGTGTCCTTCAGGTGGAGGTGTCCTGCAGACTCTGGTCCACTGGAGTTGGCCCTGCGGTGTTGGTATACCCTCTGGTGCAGAGGTTTGAGGTTTGAGATAATGTAATCATTATAAGGTTATCATTTTCTCGTTTAAATGAGATCATTTTCTCGTTACAGTGTCACTACAGCGGCACAGTGGTGTAGTGGTTAGCACTCTTGCCTTACAGTAAGAAGGTCCTGTGTTTGATTCCCAGACCAGGCGGGGCCTTTCTGTGTGGAGTTTCTCTGTTCTCCCTGTGTCTGCGTAGGTTTTCCCTCCCACTAAAGAGAGGTACAATAGGTTTCCCATGGGGCCAGGACTCTCCTTTAAATGAGAATCTGAATCTGAGTGGGACTTTCCTGGTTAAATAAAAAGTAAAATAATTGTCTCGTTAAAACAAGATACTTTTCTTGATATAACAGAAAAACTTTCTTGTAAAAATGAGATCATGTTGTTCCTTGATTGCCAGTTTGGTGGTGATACTGTTCGTCTAAATTATGGATTTTTAAGAACGTAAACAGTGCCTCCATTCGTCTCCATCTGCTCCCTCCTCCTGTCATGAGGCATTATGGGAAAACATGAGCTGTTTTAACAAATGATTGTATATAAGACATTTTTTATACGCCACTGAGCAAGTAAAGTAATTTTAAAGAGATCATTTTCTTGTTTAAATGAGAAAGTTATTACATTATAACAGGAAAATGATCTTGTTTAAATGTAATACTATCACGTTTTAATGAGAAAAAGATTTCATGAGAACGTGAAATTTTTTTGTACTAACGAGAAACACTAATAATAATTTTTCTTTCATTGTCAGTTCAGCGCTTCTGCAGCTGTGCAGTAATAAAGATGACTCGACTGTTTTTGTTAATGTTTTTGTTATCATATCTTTCCCTGCACCAACAGTGGTTTAACTCAAAGTAAAACAATGATAACTCAGGGTAGTGACTTTAGTGACTCTGGTCTCGCACGGATGATGTCATCTTTAGGAGCCCATTCATAATTCATCCTCCTCCTGGTGAGGTCAGTGTTTACCTCCCACAAACAACACATTATATATTCATCCACTTCCACTTCCTGTTTAATAAACCACTTTAACTCCACACAGCCGCTCAGTGTGGTTCTCAAACTGTGGCACAGGTCCCACTGGTGGTACGCAGGAGTCTTTTGCATTCAAAGTCCTGATTTAGTTTAATTTAGAGGCAGTTCTAATTTTGTTTAAGTCCTGCTCTGATTGAGAATTACATTTAATGTGTAGACCTCTGCTTAGTCCTGGTTATGTGGTTGTTTAGTCCTGGTTTAGTCCTTGTTTAGTCCTGGTTTTAGTCTGGATTATGTGCTCGTATCCTCCTGGTTTCGTCCAGGTCGAGTTCAATTTTAGTCCTCATTTGGATCAGGTTTAGTCTTAGGTAAATCCTGGTTTAGCCTAGGATTAGTCCAGTTTTGGTCCTTATTTAAATCTGGTTTAGTTCTGGTGTTGTCCTAGAATTGGTTTAGTCCTGGTTAACTGCTCATTTAGTCCTGGTTTAGCTCAGGTTTAGTCCTGGTTTAGTCCTGATGTAGTCTCTGTAGCACCTGAGTAAAACACACAGTTACATTACATTTACACAATTGCAGTATTATCTTATTCTCAGGATAAGTGCTGTAGTGTAGTGAAATAATTGGGGTTGGCAGCCTGTGTTTGAGTAATTGGTCTTTGCGTTTCATTCAGGTTCATTAGTCAGATATTGTGTTTGTGTGTTTGTGTGTTTGTGTGTGTTATCCTGGCTGCTGTTTGATGACTCAAGTGATCAGGAATGTGTTTATTAATACTGAGAAGAGAGAAAGTCCTTTTGGCTGCTCTCTTTCTTTCAAGGATCACTACACAGGTCATTTTTACACAGGATGCCATTTGTGTAGCAACCCCCTGCATTTATCCAGGCTTGGGACCAGCATTTGTAACGGATGGTGACTCTTCAGCAGTCCGTACAAACGATGGGACTCAGTTTGGAGTTCAGCTTTATTCCTGTGACAGACATAAAAACACTGTTTTAGTGTCTTCACATACATCAGCGTCTGGCTCCGTCGTTGTAACCGCGTTATGCTCTGAGCACCAGTTAGCTCACTGAAAGAAGTATCAGTCTGAATAAAAATGTACAAAACTCAAAATTAGCAAACAAACATAAAAATAGGACCATAACATCCCAAAATATTTTCTTATCAACATATATTTGAGTGAAAATGAAAACAACACGTTAAATATGTTAAATAAAATATTGTGTTCACCAAGACGTAACTTACCCTAGAGGGCGAACTGAAGCTACTGAAGATAACACAGCCGGGAGCCATGTGCACTTCCGGTCTTTCAAAATAATATACCAAAACCATAAAATTCACACACATATTGAATTATAATGAAATGAAATAGTATTACAAATGCATTTTTTAACTCTGTTAAGCTGGGGACACACTTCACGATTTTCTGAGTGGTTACAGATTCTGAAAAGACCAGGAGCTCACACTAACGACTGGTTTCAGCAGATTTAGTTCTGACGACTGAAAGACTGCGCCTCACACACTACAAGATCTGCTGAGGCTGCAACTGACGCCAACCAAACGCAGCAAACTCTGGCGAGAACTAAATGGTAAACAAACATGGAGCTACCTGGGTCGCTGTTGCCGTTGTGTGCGCAGCTATCTGTTTGGAAAAAAGGAAAAAGAAAAAACGTCTATGTATCCAGTTTTGCTTGGGTAGCGCTCAACTTTCTTCGGTGTTTGCCATGATTGTTTATGTTTTCTTCTTCTTCATTTTTCCGCTTATATTTTCCCACCACTTCCTGTTGCTTCGTCTTCGTTCTCTGACGCTATTTCCTGTGTCCCATCAACTGTTTTTCATCGGCCGCTGGACTCCATAAATTCCCAGTTGGATGTAAACGTCCCACACTACAGGAGTGTGCTCCAGAGTCGGTGTTTGATTGCTTGCGACTGACGTCAGGCCGGGTTTTTGCGCCGATTCGAGTCTTTGAACATCACACACTAACGGATTTCAGGGCCGACTGCTGATTACGATTCCCTGCAGCTGGTGTTGACTGGTACAGACTCAGCGCAACTGTGAATCGTTATAAAATCGGGAAAAAAAATCGTGTAGTGTGTCCCCAGCTTTACATATTACTCCCAGTCTACCCCAAACAGACAGGGAACCAATCACTTCAACAAGCGGACAGAACCGTGAGGATTTCCCAACTGTTGGGTTGGAATACAAAGCTGGGTCACACAGAGGTTCGTTATACACCAGGCACAACATTATGACCACCTGACCTCTGAATGTGCAGCCCCAGGAACCTTTTGTCGACACGTATTTGCCCTGCTGATAGGAACTAGGAGATGTGAGCGCTGCGACGGTGTGTGACCTAACAAAACAAAACATATCGCTAGCTTGAAGAGCAAAGCCAGATCGCACTGTTCACTGTGGGAACCGTAAGAACGTAGTTTATTGAGAAAGTGAGGAGACCAAGGATCCAGCATCAGTTGTACTTAATTTTATGACTGTAAAAAGTGATGTGGAGCTCCGAGGACAAGTCATACCGGAGGTGAGTCTAAGTAGCTGTAAAATTAGCGGCTTGTCTGTGTGTTATGAGTAAATATTTTAAGAGAACTGCAAAAGATGGAGGTGAACATGTGCATACGACACCTACGTCTTTAACTGCGTCGCTGAAAGATTCCAAGGCAGACAGAATACTTCCTAGCTTGGACGGCCTGACTGTTCTTTTCCTGTTCTTTTCCTGTTCTATACAAAGAACAGTTTCATTTCTACAGGTGGAACAATTTCAGGTGGAGTAACCAATCAGAGAAATGAAGGATGGGACATAAGCAGTGCACCTGTAATGGATTATTGCAGTTTTTTTCCATTAAACACCATAATCCTGTGTATTCTGAGCAGCTCTGTCCTTATTTATGAAAATCATGTGTTTTTTATGTAATGAGCTCAGAGTAAATGAGTAAATGTCAGAGGATTTTGTGAATGGAGAAACTTTAACCCAGATTCAGCCGCTCCAGGACATCATGTGGAGCACATTCACAGAAATTAAAAAAGGGCTTTCGAGGACATATTGGTCAATCATGAGTCAATGATTCAGACTTTTCCATTCTGTTACTGAATCAAAGCGTCTCTAAGATCTTTGGTAACTTATTCCTGTCCAGGTAATCCTTCGCTTGAGTTTCATTTCTAAGGTTGGAAAATTCAATGAGTAATAAAGGGTGTGACCAAAACGAACATGGCACTTAGAAAAAATTGTTGCCAGTTTTGCCATAAAACACCAGAATCCTGTGTATTGTGAGCAGCTCTGTCCTTATTTTGTGAGCGGGGGCAGCAGCAGAAGCCAGTTGTACAAAGACTTGAGGAAAAAGTGGGTTTGTTTGAATGTGGTGGTTACGTGGGACGTCAGAGGGACTTTACTGTTGTTAAAATGGAAACAGGACGAAGACAAAAATCCCAACGACAATGAGGACTTCAGCAGAACCAACAGGTGACGAAGGAAAGACCTAAACGCCGTTAATCAGAGAGAAGTTATTACATTCACTCTGTAAAAGCCGGCACTCCCTTGGCTGCAGATAAACGGCTGTGATAGGCCAGATCCAGGAAGTAGAAGCCAAAAAGTCACTATTTCCTATGATGTGTGCACGCGCAACGAAACACAACAGTTCCTCAAAAGTTTATAGGAACTGCAAAAGGTTTGTAGTGTGTGAAAGGAGCTTATACATTATTGCAGATTATTACAGATATTAAAGACAGCTGACAGTTAAGTGGCTATGGTTTTCTATGTTTTTAAGACAGAAATACACCACATGATTATTTTTATCTAATTCTTTTGCACACAATGTCTCCATAGCAACACGATGCAACGCGAGCATTGTTTTCTCTCCACCTGGCGCAGCCCTCTGTTCTCTGTTCTAATGCATGCCTGTGATCAGTGTGTGAGTGTGTGGAGGCCGTGGAGATGTTGTGGCGTATGACTCAGAGCGAACCGGTGATTTCAGGACGCTCATTGTCTCCGCTTCCTGCTCAGTCTCTGTCTCTGCCTGTCTCTCTAACACACGCCTGTAATTATCTAAATCATATAATGTCAGTGTTGGAGGAGGAGGACAAAAGGAGTCTGCAGCTGCTCACTCCTCACGTTACCTCAGACGCAGGTATCGCTGCGGAGACAGGAAACATGACCACAGAGGGCTTTCTGATGCGGTTTGTTTCTATGTAGCAGGGATACCATGGTGTTGGGAGATTTTAGAAGTCAAAACAGACCGATGTTTTCTTATTGGAATCAAATCTAGTTGTTTTCCAGACCTTTGCGTTACGAACACTCTATTTTCTGTTCTGTTTACATTGGTTCCTTTTGGCCACTCTCGTCAGGGGTTAACACAGCGAATGTGCCGAATGGGTTCTTCAGCAGGGGTTAATGTTAGATGCCCTTCCTTCCCAGATCTGGAGAAGGCTCCCTGGGCATTGTTCCTGGCAGGTTTAACCCCAGCAGCTCTGAAGGATGGGTCAAATGCAGAAAATTTCCCTACAGAGACAATAAAGTAGCCTGGTGAGCCAGCATTTCCTACTTCAGTCTCCGTTCAATTTGGAACTGGCCTATCACAGCTGTTTATCTGTAGCATGTCTCACAAACACAGAAGCAGAATGAATGTAATATCTTCTCTCTGATTAACAGTGTTTAGGTCTTTCCTTCGTCACCTGTTGGTTCTCGTTGTTGTTCAGTCCTCTGTGGGATTTTTGTCTTCGTCCTGTTTCCATTTTAACAACAGTAAAGTCCCTCTGACGTCCCACGTAACCACCACATTCAAACAAACCCACTTTTTCTTTGTACAACTGGCTTCTGCTGCTCTTCCCGGTTAGAAATTGTCGTGGTACGAGGAACAAGGAGGGAAAAGGACCCAAAAATGCGGACCAAAAATAAACTTTAATACACAGGTACTCACAGAAGACACGAGGTGACAAGACACAGGAGCTCACCAAAAACACGACCAAAGACACGACCATGATCCAACACAGGGCAGGGGAGAACAAAGGGCTTAAATACACAAACTAGGATGAGGCACAGGTGAAATACATTAGGGCGGGGCAGGCAATCACACAGGTGGGAAACACAAAAGGCAGGAAGTAAATCAGAAAAACACGAGGACAACCAAGACTATAAAGTAAAACACAAGGGAAACAAGCACAGAAAACAAGACACAGACATGGAACATAACAGAAATAAGTACAAAGCTGCTCAGAATACGCCGTAAACTGGTGTTTTATGGCAAAATAAAACTGCAAGAATCCATGTTTGTTTGGGACAGCAGTGCACTGCTTACATCCCGTTGTTTCCTTGATGGGTTTCTCCGCTTGTGATTGTTCCGCCCATGGAAACAAAATGTTACTAAAGCGATACCAGACTAACTTTGTGTAGAACAGGAAACAAGTTAATAAAGTCTACCTAAACCTAAACGGTATTAGAGAGCTTGATCATAAATTAATATTTTTTGCAATATTACTTAAAAATGGCCCCACTAAGCAGTAGCAGGCTTTTAAATAGGTGTAATAGTAAACTGTGCAACCTGGAAAACCTCAAACAATCGTTTTCGTACAGTGAGCATAAACCATTTGTCCATCATTCTGACTTCCTGGTTTCGGTGATACGTGCGAGTTCTTTCATGTGCACTGTATGTTTATGTAGCTCCACCGGCCTGACTTTGAAGTGCAAGGAAGGAAAAATGTGAACCAGGTGGCAGCAAATGGAAAACTGTTTTTGAGGAGCATGAGAAGAGAAAAAAAACTGCAGAAGAGCAAAGAAAAACCTAGGCCTTGAAGCTTTCTTGCTGTGAGAAAATTGTACCTGACTTTCTACAGTTTCTTAACAATAATTAGCGTTTTTTCTTAAAAAATCCTTAGAGTATGCGTTATATCATGAACTTTTATATATGTTATGGAATGTACCAGTTCTGAGAAGGCTGTTGCAGTATTCATGAGTACTTTTTCCTTTTGTTTTGTCTGTATAACACTGTAATGTTTCTCAGAATGAGCCTGATTCATTCACAGATGTCAGACTTCACCGTGAGTTGCTCTCTCTCTATGTAAACCTTCATTAGTGCTGAATTTGTATTAATAATTCATCTTCAATGAGAGGCTGCTGTTGTTTCTCAGCCGGACGTCTCTCTGTGTGCTCTGTATTAGTCATAAAACATTAAAAATAGATGCTCCATTATGTTATGGCTGAATACATAAGAGGAAAATGACAGTTTAAGTGTGTCCTGGGCTGCACTGTGGGAGCTCTCCAGCCTCACAGAGAGGAAAAACTCTGGTTTAACTCAGGATCTGGGCCTTTCTGTTCACTGACAGCTCATTCATACATGACAGAGACTGGAGGCAAGGCAGGGCATTGAACCAGCAACCTTCTGTTTTATTGGACCTCACCTCTCTACCTCCTTAGCCACTGTCATTCTTAAAACTGTAAAATATTAATAAAAGGACAACAATAGAAATGAGGGCTCGGGTGATAAAGTTAAAGTTAAATTTGAAAAATAATTTTTTAAGTTTTTATACTGTACTATATACACATCATGTTTCTCTGTCACACTTTATAGGTGCTTTTTGTTGGAAGAGTCGCCCTAAACCTGCTCAGGTTTCCATGGCTCTGGGTCCAGGAGACCTGCGTCTGTTACAGAAACACTGACGTCACACAAGAGAAACAAAAGTTGTGTTAATAAATGAGATAAAAAAATGTTTTAAAGACAGTGTGTGTCTGTGTGAGGTTGGTGTGTGTCTGCGTGAGGCTGGTGTGTGTCTGCGTGAGGCAGGTGTGTGTCTGTGTGAGGCTGGTGTGTATCTGTGTGAGGCTTGTGTGTATCTGTGTAAGGCCAGTGTGTATCTGTGTGAGGCTGGTGTGTGTCTGTGTGAGGCTGGTGTGTATCTGTGTGAGGCTTGTGTGTATCTGTGTAAGGCCAGTGTGTATCTGTGTGAGGCTGGTGTGTATCTGTGTGAGGCTGGTGTGTATCTGTGTGAGGCTTGTGTGTATCTGTGTAAGGCCAGTGTGTATCTGTGTGAGGCAGGTGTGTATCTGTGTGAGGCAGGTGTGTATCTGTGTGAGGCAGGTGTGTATCTGTGTGAGGCTGGTGTGTATCTGTGTGAGGCTGGTGTGTATCTGTGTGAGGCTTGTGCGTATCTGTGTAAGGCCAGTGTGTATCTGTGTGAGGCTGGTGTGTATCTGTGTGAGGCTGGTGTGTATCTGTGTGAGGCTGGTGTGTATCTGTGTGAGGCTGGTGTGTGTCTGTGTGAGGCTGGTGTGTGTCTGTGTGAGGCTGGTGTGTATCTGTGTGAGGCTGGTGTGTGTCTGTGTGAGGTTGGTGTGTGTCTGTGTGAGGTTGGTGTGTGTCTGTGTGAGGCTTCAGTAAACAGGAGACTACTTCAGGTTTTATTACGGCCAAAAAAAAAAAAAAAAAAAAACAAACCAAAAGGGATTTTCCAGCCTTTTATTGGCCTGTTCCAATTTTTGGAGTTGTATTGCTGCCATCAAAATTCAAAATGTGCCATTCTTTTTCCTGAAATGGTCAAATATAAACTATAATTTGTCTATATTCTTTTGCAGATAACATGGCTTTACTAGATTTGCATCACTTCCTTTGGATTTGTGGTTATATGTTGCTCCGTAGTATGCAAGAAAAAAATAATAATTTTCTTAGCTGACTTTCGCATGTACAACATAAATAAACACTAACAAAACTATCAGGATTAGCTTTTGCCTGCTGCCCTTTCACATTTATTTATAACACTTTTAACGCTCCTCAGCAGCTCAGCAGTGAGTGGGCGAGCGGTGACTCTGTGCTGTTTTCTGTGAGTAAAGTTACGTTCGGAGCCGTCCTCAGCTGCTGCCTCTGTGTTTGTGAGTTTTTCTGTGCGCTGCTCTAATGCGGACCTCTCACTCCGCTCTGAAATGTGAATTCAGTGAGAAATGTGGTGAGGAGGAGGCGTCCGCGGCGGCTGTGGCCACTTCACACCGACATATCACTCCGAACAACATTTCCCATCATCCATCTGGGCTGTGAGAGGTAAAAATAAGACTCGCTCGGTGTAAAATCTTTATATAATTTTCACACTTGCAGTATATGTTTACAAACACAGGAAAGCCAACTGGCGCCGTTACATAACACAAATGAACATAAGCATACACAACCATACAGACATTCATTATATTAAACTGAGAGTATACGAAGGTAGTCCAGAGATCTTCATGGTACAATTCCAGTTCAGAGTAGCAGACAGGAGCAGTGACTTTGGGTTTAGAACGACTAACTTCAGCTTCTCCAGTGTGTGCTATAGAAGGGATTTACAGTCATTTATTTGGACATTTGACTAATTTTTTGTTTTTTCCTTATTTATACTACTCCAGAACTCCCCAGTAAAAGCTCCTCAGTGTGGCAGAAGTAGTAGTAGTAGTAGTAGTAGTAGTAGTAGTAGTAGTAATACAACCCCATAACTTAGTACCGCCCATCACAAGCTCCTCAATGTGGCTCTAAATCTAAATATACAATATAAATAAATATAAAATAAATACGTAGAGCCGTTCGCCCACTGACTGGAAAGTTGGCGGAGCAATCCCCGCTGCACACTGCTGTTGTGCCCTTGTGCCTTGTCTCCAGTGTGTGCAAGGCAAGTTTATTTGTACAGCACAGTTCATACACAGAGTAATTCAAAGTGCTTTACAGAAAAAAGGCAAGTTTAAAGTACAAGAATTATAATTTAAGAATCTATTTAAAATTAAATTAAAAGAGAAGAGTGCAGATAAAACACTTTCAGTTGTCATATGCACAGCTAAAAAGAAAAGTTTAAATCTGGACTTGAACATTGTCAGAGCAGAGGTCTAACATCGACAGGAAGGCTGTTCCAGAGTTTAGCTGCAGAAAACTGAAACACTGCTTCACTGAGTTTAGTCCTGACTCTGGGACCAGCAGAGACCTGAGGTCCTCAGAGTCCCAGATGGTTCATATGGGACCAACAGAGATGTACTGTATTTTCCGGGCTATACGTCACTCTGGAGTATAAGTCGCACTCGCCAAAACATGCATAATGAAGAAGAAAAAAATGTATATAAGTCGCATTTTTTTGGGGGGAAATTTATTTTACAAAATCCGACACCAAGAACAGACATTTCATGTTGAAAGGCAAGTTATAGTAATAATAGAATAGAGAACAACAGCTGAATAGGTGTGCGCTATGCTAACGTAACACATTGATGGTTATTCAGCTACATGAAGCATAAACAACGAACTGAATAGGTGTCTCGTATGTTAACGTAATATATTAACAGTTATTCACATAACTATAGCATAAAGAACATAATATAACAAGTTCACCAAACTCACCATCTCACTCCTAATCGCTAAATCCTTTAAATTCTTCATCCTCGGTGTCGCTTCTGAACAACTCCGCCAACTCCGGAGGTAGACGAAGCGCCGCTTCCTCCTCTGCGTGGCTGTCGTCAGACTCAGCATCAGTTCCATTTCCAATTATTCCGCTCTTTCTCAGTTGTCTTTATAGCCTAAGTTGTTAGTGGTAATGTTTACATTTTAAATTGTCAGTGGTACAGGTGCAGCAGATGCTGGTACACAAGCCTAGAGCGCCCTCTAACCAACACCTGAAATATTTTAATATATAAGTCACACCTGAGTATACGCCACACCCCTGGCCAGACGATGGAGAAAAGTGTGACTTATCGTCCGGAAAATACGGTACTTTGGTGCTAAGCCACTGTCTTATGAATGTGTTGGTGTGATTGTGTGTTTGGTGGTGGTCGGAAAGGCCGCTGGCACAAAATGACTTCCACATGTCTGTCACTGTGCCCCAGGGCAGCTGTGGCTACAGAAGTAACCCGCCACCGAGTGTGACCAAGGAGAGAAGGGATAATGGACCCAACTGTAAAGAGACTTTGTCCAGAAAATCGCTACATCAGACTGATGCATTATTGTTTTGATTATTTCACAGCAGCAGATGTAAATAGGGAGTTCACGATTTAACAGACATTAAAGTGGTTTAATATTTTAAATGTTAAGCAGTAAATGTTTGGTCTTATTGCTCACAGCTCCAAACTAGGCCGGTGCTGACAGTTACCAGGAAATAATTAAGCTCCAAAAGATGTTAATAGAATCTACAACATAGTTAATTATCTCTTTAAAATAACCTGCTATCTCTGTATGTGCCACTAGATGGAGTGGTGAGCTGTAACCAGTTACAAGGCCTTCCACTCGGTCCCAACCCAAGCTCGCTCTAACGTTTTATGAAGTATTTTACCCGCTCTGCCCTTCAGAAACACCTTCAAACTGAAAATAAAAAAGCAGTGCAGAGGATGATTCAGTGTCACACACAGACTGAAGCTCCAAAAATAGCCCTCGGATTTATAGATAGAACATGTTCACACATTAATGAAGAGTTTGAATCAGAGGTTACAGTAAAAAGGCCGTTCACACAAAAGAGAGAGGCCACATCTGAGAGCTGCTGCTGGGAAACTCACCACCTGAGACACACGAGAGGACAGAGAGACACCAGTTCGAACGGGACACAATAAAGCAGTGACGAGAACTTCTGGGGCATGACGTGACCTCACACCTCCTGAGCACTCTCTGTAGAGGTGAGAAAAAGACACGTTCTGCATCATACTCTGCTTTTTCAGGGTTTTTTCCCCCCCAGATTTTTTCACAGCAAGCTGCGACGCCCCTCTGACCCATTTCTCTGAGATCAGCAGCCAGGACGTGAGGTGTGGAACTGCAGGATTTCACACTTTACAATTAATGCCAATGGGCGGTGTTGTCAAAATGATCTGATTTATTAATGAAAGCTCCTCGTGTGTGAAGTGTTTAGTTCCTGTGTGGGAGGTTTGAGGTTCTGTTTCCACAAAAGAGAGCCAAAAACCTGTTGTATATAGATGAATGGTTGTGTCAGAAAGAGCATAGAGTAAAAAATGAAGTTATGTACGGCTGCTGTGCTAACCCCTGACAGAAAGGTTCTCGGTGGCACAGTGGTTAGGACCAGACTTTCTGTGTGGAGTTTTGTTCTCTCCGTGTCTGATGCGAAGGTTTCCTCCGGGTGCTACCTCTAAAAACGTGGGTGAGGTTGGCCCATTGTGGACTGACACTGACGATTAACAACTGAGCTGGACAAGTTTGATGTACACTTTGTATGGTCACTGCAAAAAATCAATATCTACATTAGAAATCTTGATTTAAGAAAAAAATGACTAGGTTAGATTTGTTTAGTTATTAGGTAACTTATTATTAGATTATTTTCCTTGTTTCAAAGTATTTTTCCTTATTTCAAGCTATTTTTTTTTACTTATTTCAAGCAAAATTAACTTACCCCATGGATAGATAATTTTACTTGAAATAAGTAAAAATAGCTCAAAACAGGGAAAAAATACTTTGAAACAAGGCAAACAATATAGTAATAAGTTACCTAATAAATAAATAAATCGAATCTAGTGAAAATTGCTCAAATCAAGATTGATAATCTGAATTCAAGTAATTGTATCTAATGTAGATATTGAAAATGTGCAGTGTGTGATGAGAAATAAAGTTAAAGACAGCAGCCGTAGAAGATCGTAGTCAGCCTGGATCAAATGTGTGCTGAGACTCTCTGACCCCAACAAACCTCTGCACTTCTCCTGCACTCATTCATGGATTTTTAGGCCACTGGAACCTACTCTGCAAAATTTATTTTTTTATAATCTCCTCAAAAACAGACCTGCAGTAGTATTCTGTTTGAGTAATCCTGTATGCTGAGACACTGCCCTTCTCAAGAACTGAAAACGCTCGGTCTCACAGCTCTACGTAGACACGGTGAAACCAGGAAGTGCTCCTGCGCGTTTCTAAAGCCCAGACACCGTCACCGGACTTGTTCTGGTCATTTTAGCCTTCAGATCATTTATCTATCTGCTAGCATCATGTTGCTAACAGCTGTGCTAAATAGCCATTTTATGCTCTGTCCAGTCCCCACCGTAGCCAGCAGGGGGCAACAGACTCCTAATCCAAGTGTTTTCTGCAAAGTCAAAGCAACAGCTCCCAACAGCAGAGGTTTAAAATGGTTGTTAAAAATATAGAAGCTATAAACAAGAAAATAACATTGCTAGTTAAACATTGCTTTGAAAAATTTCTAGCCAATTAGTATTTTTACTTGCCAGAATTTCATTAGTTCAAATGTTTATTTTATTATTTTATTGTATTTTATAGCATGGAAAAAGCTAATGAAATGTAAGCTGTGTCCCAGTTCAACGGCTGCAGCCTTCGAAGGTCGCGGTCCACGGAGGCGACTCCTTCTCGTGGCCTTCATGGACCACAAAGGCTGAGCTGAAATGGGACGGTCCGGTCCACGGAGCGTACGTCAACAGCTGCTCCTCCTCTCACGTTTGCACCGCTGTCGCCTAGCAACCAGGACCGCAGCTGCTCGCTAATTCACTTTATTCATTGGTCACATGAGCAGAAATGGAGCCAGAAATTACACTTATTTTATTTTTTATTTTGTTTAATTTACTCCTGGAGGAGTTTGAGCAGCTCTCTCCGCCTCTGCCATCCTCGAACGTCAGACAAGCAGCGCGCAGTGCATCATGGGATACGTTGGGCCGCGAAGGATGCACCCGATGCAGCCTTCGTTCAGCGGGAAAGGAAGGCTGCATCCGAATTGGGACAGCCCTGTCGCGCCGACTGTGACGTAATCAGCCTCAGATGTAGCCGACGAAGGCAGCAGCCGTTGAATTGGGACACAGCTGTAGAGTTTGGTTTTACTGTGTGTGTAGACAAAGATTTATCAAATATGTGTTTACCTAGGCACATGTGGTCCATCTTAATACATGTTTTCATTAGGTAACACCTAAAACACCTCTAAAGTTCAATTCAATTCAGGTTTATTTGTATGTCCCAGTATCACAGCAAAAGTCGCCTCAAAGAGCTTCACAAACAGTTGATCAAACATAAACACACGATCAGACTTAACACACAATCAGCACAAACAATAACTACACTAAACTAAACAGACCCAGGACACTCCTGTCCTTAGACCCTCCTTCTCGGTAAGGAAAAACTCCTAAAAAAAACAAGTTAAGGTACATAGATAAAATGTAACCGGTTGGCTAGTCCTGATAAGCCCTGGTGCCAGTGTTAGTGAATGGCACTGTATGAATGGAAAGACTAAAAATAATGATCTCTTTTTAAAGTATAAGACATTTTCGAGCAACTCGAGGGAAGAAAGACCAGTGCCTTTACATTTCTCTTTTACATTTTGAATAAGAACGCGCTGGTTGTCTGTTCACCGACATCTGGCCAGGCCTCCTTCCTCTCTCCTCCATCTGCCTTCATGATATTTACAGTGGCTGCAGATCTGGACGGCGCTCAGATCTCCAGTGCTGAGTTAAAGGAGAGCAGTGGGCGTCGTACAAAACGCAGCCTCAGCCAACAACAGGAAATCTGCCCAGACCTGGTTACGTAACACAGTTAGTCATCGCCATTCACTCGCATCTGTGTTATTAAACTCACCACCGACGCCGCACCATAACAGATACAGGGCTGTGGGTGAAGGTATTTATGGAAACAGAGAGATAGTGCTGCAGGTGACCTTTAAATTTAACAGCAAGCTGAAAATACAGAAACATGTTTGGTGACTTAATGGAAGTGAATGGTGGATTAAACGGTGCGTTCAGAGGGCATCAGCTGCGATAAATTTAGAGCTGTGGTTCTCAAACATCGGGTCAGGGCTCAAAAAGTGAATCACAGAGGTTTTATTTGCACTACTGAAAAATATGTTGGTCTCTTATTCTGGAAAATCTACTTTTTTTTAGCTTATTATGATGTTGTCTCCTCCTTAAAAACAGACCTGCAGTAGTATTCTGTATGCTGAGGCGCTGCCCTTCTCAAAAGCTAAAAACGCTCAGTCTCATCATTCTACGTGAAACTCCGCCCACTCCAGGAAGTAAGAAGCCCTCTACATCCAGTCTGCGCTCATTCATTTATCCCAAAAAATGGTGCACAGCTCTGTTTCCACTGATTCCTCTGAGATATTTTTCATTTTGGAGTAAAATGGCATGAGACAAAAAGTTTAAGGAAGTAAACAGCTTTTTTTCCTCTGTTTCTGTTCAAACGACTGCAACACAGCTGCAATCTGCTGCCCTCAAAGTATTTTATTTTTGTCAAATTATGTGCAGTGCTGTTCTAGAGGCAACCAAGACTGGTTTAAAAGATACTAAAAAAAAAAAAAAAAGTAATATAGACTGTTT